>VYZS01043328.1:31529-44479 GCA_013400695.1 Neodrepanis coruscans | reverse complement strand
TTTGCACCTCTTAGGCAGGAGCATGGAGGACTCTCTTATGTAAACATACACTGAAAAGGGTGTGTTATGTTGTTTATTAGCTGATGATAGATTTTTTTCCCCTTCACTTAATTTTAGCTTTACTAAAAATCATTTTATTAAAAATGGGGGAGGCAGAGCTAAACGGCATTTAGAGAAGAGGGCAAGTTCCAGTGTCTTGTCCATGTTAAAACCTCTCTGTAAGACCCAGCAAGTGGCCAAGGACTAGGTCACTCCTGCTCCTTACTAAAATTGTAGGAAAACAGCCAAAAACTGGGACACCCTCTGTCCTCACTCCATGCAGTAAGACTGCTCAGACTGGATGTGGGGAGAGGACAAGATCTTGTGTGTGAAATCCCCTTTACAAAAGAAGTTTGTGGCTTTAAAATGTGTAGCTGAGTGTCCTGAAAATATGGGCAGATTGTGAGGAATCTGCCATCAATTGCTTTTCTGAGACTATATTGACAAAGCAGGGGGGAGTGATTCCCCATTGATGCCTCCATGGGTTTGAATATCATTTCTGTGGTGCCAAACTGGAGTTGTATCAGTAGGGTTGCTTGGATTAGCACTGTTTAGACTTTTATAGATGAAATTTTGGGCAAAGCTTGGCTCCCAATGAGCACTGCAATAATTTATGCCAACTGGCCAATTTAACTGTTTGAAATATCAGATGGGAGGGGAAAAAAAAGCATGGAGATACTGGTTCTGCAGCTGTGGAGTATCTGCCTGCAGATGTTTCTGCCAAGAGAAGTGATTGAAACTCAGTTTCTTGAGATATTTTAATCCCATCTGAACAAAACCACATAAAAACGTGCTCTGGTATTGTCTGCATGGGCCAAGGAGCACATTGTTCCTCACAGTTGTGTTTGCACGGTCTCACTGCTGCAATGAAACAAGTCTCCTCAAGTCTCCTTTCTCCACAATTCCCCATGAATTAGCTGTATTAATCAAACTCTGTCAGTAGGAGGATGGTGATGTACAGCAGTGGGGACACTGCGGTTGCTCTGATTAACAAGATGAAAATGTTTTCTTGTGTCCAACTTTGTGCAGGTGTGGAAAGACAAGCCTGGCCTTTTGTAGAGGGTTTTGAGGCTTGGTATACTCTCATATCAACACTGGGAATTTTTGCTGTCTTGCACAGCCTATTTATGAGTTAGTTATTTAAGTAATACTCATATCTGTTTAAAATCATCACCCTTAGTGGAGATGACTGATTTGCAGAAGCAGGGTATGTTGTTCAAGCAAGTGGCACCAGTTGTTTCTGTTGATTCAAGCCAGTTCTTTCCCCAGGTTTCTTTATATAAGGAAAGAGGAATTTGTTATTTTTCTGCATACTGCGACTTCAGTGTAAACTGTGTTTTGCCATAAAAACTAAGAGACACATCTGTAGTGATGGCTGAAGGTGTTAGTTCCTATTGGTAGCCAGCAAAGAGAACAATTTCAGAAGATACATTGAATTACATGGAAAAGTTACCCTCTGTTGATGGGACAAACTAGAAACTGGTAGAAGCAGTTGAAGGGAAAAGACTAAGAAATGGTGGAGACCTGGAGGATAAGCAAAATGAGTAGCTACCACACAAGCAGGGGCATCTGACTGCTTACCAGTGAGAGACAGATGACATTCTTATTTTTGAGATGGTTTGCTCTCTGTGTCACTTCATCTTTGTCTGGACTTGGATCGTATTGACTGTCTCCCTGTTAAAGCTGGCTTACTGTTTGCCAGAGTATCAAACCACATGTTCTCTCTCTGCCTTTAATTAGTGCTTCTGGTTACTGCCTGAGTAAAAGGTTCCTGCTGTGCTGCCACTCGGTAGCACACATTCTTCTTCAACACCTGCTGTCAAACCTATCATGTCTTTTCTTGTCAGCTTGCACAATGCTCTGGGTCTTGAGCAAGGCTGACACGATGGAAGGGTTGTGTAGCCTGATCTTTAGAAATCTACATGGAAAGCAAAGCCTTTGGATTGGGATTGATAACGGGAAACTGCAGCATTTTCTTTAGGAGCTGGTTTCTGGTAATACTTAATAAAGTTCTGTCCGTGAGTGCAGTTTATGGAGTAGTGGTTATACCGTAGCTTACGGAAGTGGACTGCTCCACCCTGAGAGGAATCGTAGATGTTGTGTAATGACAACAGAGAGTAATCTCAAATCTTGGGAGAAGTACAAGGGGTGGTGACCAGCAAAAAAAGTCATCAAAGAGGGGAACTTGTTAGAGAAGTTGGCATATGCTGAGAGTGGTGACAGACGTTGGCACAGAAGGAAGAAGGTGGGGAGGTGGAGGAGTGTGAGGAAAGGGGCTCTTGGCAAGAACAAAGCAGTATCGCTTGACTTGGGAGCCTGTAATTACAAGACTCCAGCCTTGTGACACAGTGAATAAGCGTGTCACCTGGAACAGAGGAATTCAGGGCTGCCTCCCGAAGCAGCTCGTGCCAGATGGAGAGGGAATAAAAACCTTGTGGAATGAAAGAATTTAGCTCTCCACTGGACTGCAGTTTTTAAGTCCTTAATAGTGACACTCCAATGTATCTTTTTCCCTTGGCAACTTCTAATTTTCATAATCAACCCATGGTTGCAATAAGCTTCCACTAGTCTGTCTAGCAAACAGGATGGATGAGCTTCCTGTAGTTGAAAATTTCGAAGATCCTGAAGTGCCAAGCATTTCCTGATCTGTTGGGCTGGGAGCGTGACCTGCTCTGGCACAGAGTGAGGATGAAAATACCAGGCACCGAGGTGAGCGTAGGAGAAGCACCTTTATGGGAGCTGACTTCACTCCTGCCAGAGATAAATGAGGAGGCCTTAACACTTCCCACACCTGCAACGCATCTGTCCTGACATGTGGGCAAAACCATGGAAAGCCTGCACAGCCTACAGGGAGACTATGACTGGGTGAGGAGGCCCTGGCACAGGTTGCCCTGGGAAGTTATGGCTGCCCCATCCCTGGAAGTGTTCAAAGCCAGCTTGGATGGAGCTTTGAGCAGCCTGGCCTAGTGTAAGGTGTCCCTGCCTGCAGCAGGGACATTGGAGCTAGATGATCTTTAAGGTCCTTTTTGACCCAGTCCATTCTATGATTCTATTCATTCTATGATTTTAAAATGCTTTAGAAATGCTCAAATACTGTAACAATGAAATTAAAAAATAATTTGCATTACCCAATAAGGCTGCAGGATATAGAGAATCTCTTGTAGTGAGGAGTAGGGGCCATGAGCAGGGTTCATAAATAGCAATTGTTAATTTAAACTGGAAGGATATACTTATAAAGGAAATATTTCCAGTCCTCTCATTTTCATCAGTGGCCTAATCCCAGTGAACTCCAAGGGTGAGACTAAACTTCTAGTTGCATTTTTTAGGTTCTGCATTAAAAGAGATGTTCTTACTTGAAAGGAAACTTCTTAAATTTAGTTTAAATATCTGTTCCTACTTGTGGAGATTGATTGCAGCAGTAAACATGCAGTAACACCGATTTTCCAGATGAGCTTTGGTACCCACTGAACTGACTTGCTTTCTCTTATGCATCTCAATATACCATTTAACTGTTTGAGGTTGTTTTTAAATTATACTTATTTTTTATAATGTCAAGTTACTGTCTTGCATGGTTTATGTATGACTTTTTGCTGTAAGACCTGATTAAGAATGCTTTTGGTGAATTAAGCATGGCTGTGGAGGTATGTCAGTAGGAAAGCTATTTTGTTCCCTATTCCACAGAAAACTCATCAGCCGTGTTTGCTTCTGCCAGTGATGTAATTTTGTATTCTTTGACAATGTGATTTTTGAAAAGCTAATTCAAGGTAGATGCTTAAAAAAAAAAGAAAGGAGAAGATGAGGAGGAAAATTAGCAAAGGTTAATTCTGGTCTATTCTTAACTGGAACCACAGTATTTTCCTGGTTTTACCTGTGAAAGTTTTCTTTCCTGAAATAATTATCTTCATAATTGCACACAAAATGCACTTTTTGACCTACCTATCTTTTTCAGTGATATATTTCAAAGGAATATTCTAATTTAATTACCAAAACCAGGAAACATTTCTATTTGAAAGAGGAGCAGTTTCTTTGTAACAAGTTTCTTTTTACTGTTGATGATATTATGTATTACATGACAATCATCCTGCTTTCTTAGTGCTCCGTGGAAGAACATTGTACCTGTGTAGCACTGGTAACCTTTCAGTGCATGTGCACTTTGTCCCCTTCCATAAGTGTTGTGGTAACAACAAAAAAATTACCTAAACCTGCAAAAGAATTGCTTAAAGGTGTGAAGCGTTCTGGTTTTGAAGTATTCTGGTTTCTACCAAAACCCCAATTAGTTAATTTTGTGCCCTCCCTGGCCGACATAAATTATGCAACCCTCACATCTCGACATCAGTGAATTATGTACCTCTGCACACACATCAATTAATTTTGGCCCCATCAACTTCCCACCTTCTGTGTGCTCCTCGCCTCAAATCGGTTTTGCATCTCCCAGCCGCGAGCGGTTAATTTTGTACAGCTCGTATCTGTCTGAACCTGCAGCCCCACTTCAACTCTTCACCCTCCCCCACCTGCCTCTCCTCCTGCTCAGCCCAGCCACTGCCTGCTCCTGCTGAATCCCTCCTCCTCCAGCTTCACAGTGAGGATCAATCCAGGTGCCTTCAGCTCGTGCCTGACCAATGGGTCATCATGAGGCTGGTTCAGAGGAGATCTGGTTGTCCTTGTGGCTCTCCTCGCAATTTTCCAAGTGCACGTTTCAAGACTGCTCTATCATCTGGAACGACCTGTGAAAGTCGTGGCGTGCTTGGAGCAGCCAAAATCTTTCCTTGTAATGAGGCCTGGATCCCACAATGTGCCACTGAGAAAAGAAGTAGTGTCTAGGTCTCTATGAAAAGTGGCACTGAAGAAGGTGATGCCAGCATCCATCAAACTTGGCACATCTGCTGACGTGGTGGTAAGCCCTCGGTGTTGAAGCCAACACTGGTGCTGCAGGTGTCCACACCACCTATCACATCAGGCTTCCCCAAGCAACCCTGGAAGAGCTCACGTTCCTCCAGAACGCAAAAACATTGATGCCTTAGGAGGTATGCTTAAGGTTTGGGGAATTCACTCTAGCTAGGTAGCTGGATAACTTGGAATATTAAGGGCCAAGAACAGCCTATGTTTCACATGTTTGCAACACATCATGAAGGATACCTTTTTCCCTCATTGCCAACCTCCATGTGCAGTTTGGGTCTGAGCCCTGAATTATTTTGGCCAGAATGGAAAAGTATCTCCTTGAGAAGTACACAGAGACCAAAAGCCTGAGAGGGCAATGCGATGCCCTGCAAACCAGAGTGGCCCTGACTTGCTGTTTCTCTCTGATGGTGTTCTGAGCACCAGCAGCAGAGCAGCTCTGTAGCTCACCTACAGCCCCTCACCAGTAACACAGGATGAGACAAGGCAGGCCTTTTCCTTATCCTTTCCCTCTCCTTTTAATTCCTCCAGAGCATGGAGGGGAGGTGACTTGCCAGAGGGACAAGGTGGTGGCAGCAGAGCAAGGAGCAGTCGGACTGTTCCCAAGGTCACCATGTCTGGTGGTCTGGTGGAGACCAGCTCTCAGTTCACTCTGCTTTTGTCTCTGGGAACTGGAGGGAATTCAATTGTTGTCTCAAGTTGAGGTTACAGAATATTTTCTCTCTGTTTTGTCTGTGTCAATATAAGCAGCAAGAACTACTGAGACTGACTTGTGCTTTTTTTTTTGTCCAGTTCCCAGCACATCTGGCCATCTTGGATAAGCTCCCAAGGCCTGAATGTAGCAAAAAAGTAATGATAACATGTTCAAAATTTGTGACTCCAACTACGACTACATGCAAAACACAAAGCACTGGGGGTAAACTGGAGGAAATACAATTTTTAATAATGACCAAAAAAAGTATATTCACTGTATTACATCTACAGCTGTGCTATGCCAGCATGGGTGCTGTCATGTTAGAGGACTGTCTCAGAACCAAAAGCTGATGTGAGGCAATGGAGAACTCACTCACATCTGATTGGCACTAGGCATTTTTCCTGTCCCACTTGCACAACAGCCATGGTCATTCATCACTAGGAAGCTAAGCTGGCTCTAGAAAATGTTCTAATTGTCTGGGTGTCCTTATGAAACCTGCCTTGATTTAAAAGAGGCGCACCACCATACTCACGCGAACATTTCTTGTTTCTTCTAAATAATAGAATTAGCTATGGGCATTTCCTTAAGAGCACGTAGAACACAATTGCAGTCTAATTCCTCTCCCTCCAAGCCTAGTCTTGAAACATACAAATTTCTCTTTCAAGTGTGTTGGTGAAAAAATGGCAACATCCTGATACACACAATTTAGACACTGAATTACACACTTGGATGAGTTATCATCAGGGAGCTGAATTCTTTGGTGGATCTATCAGGAGTGCTGTGGAAAGCAGCACAGTCTGCTGGGGAAATATCAGTGGACAACTTGTTTCTTGCTCTCTTTTGTAGGGATCCAGCACTGGCCACTTTGGGGACACGGCACAGGGCTAGATAGAGACCTTTGGTCTTCCCAGCACATGCATTCCTTGCTCTATCCTGACACAGCTCCCTGCAGCAGGGCCATGCACTTTCTGCTGAGCATTTTCATGTTCTGTTTTAAAAATAACAAGACATCTCTTAACATTCAGGATACATTTTTCCACTCCGAAGCACCACAACAGTCTTTTTAAAGAAACTCTAGGAAGGGTGTTAACTTGATCAATGCTGTGCAGGAAGGAAAGCTCTTTCCTACTATTTTTTTAGCATGACTTTCACTGACATGATCAGGCTGGGAAAAGACTTATTGGCTGACAGCCCAGGACAGCCATGCAATATCTGTAGTCATCTGGAACTCAAAACTACTCTGCCCAAGGGAGAACCATGACATAAAAACAATTTAGGTTACATGCTGAATCTTATAAACATTGTTCAGTTTTTAAAAAATAGTTTAAATACACTATTTATGTGTATTTGCTGTGCACAGGATTATTGTGTTTTGGTGGGTTTTTTTGTTATGTCAAGTAACAAAGATCTGGGAGGGTTTTTACTTTTTTGTACTGTAGATGGTTTTCTGGAATCTTGGAGATTTTTTTATAAATATAGGGAAATGAGTTTCCTCTCTTATGTATTTAAGAGCTTGGCCTCTCCTCTATATCGGATATAACTGTTTTATATATAGATAATGTTTACTTTTTGACCCTATCCAGAAAACATAGAGTCACAGAAACACTGGTTGGAGAGAGTTTCCAGAGGCCCTGTGATCTCCCTCCTGCACATGTGAGACTATCACCAGACCAGGATGGGGAGAGCTTGGCTTCATCTGGCTGAGCCATACAACCCCCAAGGACAGAGTTTCCACAGGCTCCATTGTGACCTGCCCTGTGCTTCATTTCTAGAAGTTTTTTACCCCATCCAGTCTGAACCCTCCACGCTGCCCTTCATGGCCATTGTCCCCTCTACATTGTCTGCCACTGCTGCCCAGTTTGCTCTGTCCACCTTCCCACCTCCCCAGTGTTACATATAATCTGAGTGACCCTGGAAAACCAAAGTGCAAGGGCAGATGCACATGTAGGAAACTGCAAAGTTGGGGCTTTAGTTTGTTAACTAAATTCATCTGTGAATTTTCAGTTGTCTTGTGGCACAAGGGAGGAGAAACCCAGTGTTTCTCCAACAGCTCAAAGCTGATGCTAAAATGTGCAAAGTGTAGTGTTTTGGCAAGTCTGTGGGGTTTTCTTCTCTTTTTTGAAGCTCAGTATCACTGGCCTCTGTATGTTACCTCATTTTGCATAAAAAAACCTGTCAGATAATCTGCTCTTCCCTAAGCATGTGCAGCTCTAATAATTTGTGATAAAGCAACATGAATCTAGAATGAAAGCTTCACTTCGAGAAAACCTTTTTTTCCTCTGTTGTTGTCATGGTGGAACATCTGAACTTGGGATGTGTCAATTGCCACCTGTCCTTTTGCCAAGTCCTAACATTCCAGCACACCTTGCAACAAGTCTAGAAGTATTATTTTAGGAAAATGACTTATGGTTCCTTTATGATTCCTTTTTTTCCATAAACTGATACTTCACAAGCTGAGTGGCCTGACTGTCTTGTCTTGTGTGGCTTCTTGCTTTTGCTGAAACTGTTGGTTATCTGGTGATGGAGTAGTTTTGGACCTTCTTGCTGTGCTGTAACTTTTCCTGTGATGCTTTCATTGCAGGCCTTGCTGAGACCAGGACGAATAGACAGAATCATCTACGTGCCATTGCCAGATGCAGCCACTCGCAGGGAGATCTTCAAACTTCATTTTCAATCCATGCCAGTCAGCAATGAAGTCTGCTTAGCTGAGCTTGTTGAGCACACTCAGAAGTACTCAGGAGCAGAGGTAAAACTTTCTGGAGTTGGTGCACAAAATGGTGTTTAAAGCTGAACTTTAAGTATCATCCAGATACCATCCCTCGAGCCTTCTCAAAGTGCTGGTGGGAATTATGAAAGGGAACATTTGAGACATTTCTGTGTTTCTGCTCAGAAAGCTGAATGCAGTCTGGGGCTTTTTTACTTCAGGGATTGTTGCCAGGGGAAAGGTTTCTTCCAGCATGAGCCTTGCTGTGATCACAGGTGGTCTCATAAAGGATGTGCTGCCAGGACTGGAGGGAGGTGGAGACAAGTGCCCTCAAACTTCCCAGGCAATTCACCTGGCTCTCCCCATGTTCCTGGGGATCTTTTGAGTTTAGGATTGTGACTGAGATTCTCAGATGGAGAGAAGAGAGACAGAGTTATGAAACAGTGTAGGGGAATTGCAAAGAAGTCACTGGTCACTTTGAAGCTTGTATTTTCCTATTCCGTATAAAGACCTCACAGCAGCACTTATTGTTACAGCTTGTTGCTGTTAGTTAACTTCTGACAATGGATGTCAGACAATTATTTCCTGTCCTGGGTAGAGGGAGAAACTTTCTCAGATGCTGCTGCCTGGCACTTACAATAAGTATTAGTACATTAGTGGTCACCACTCTGTTCCCTGAATATTATTAATGTCAGTGTCTCATGAAAGGATATTTCATTCTTTCCTCATTTTAATTAATTGAAAGTAATTATATTACTTAAAAAATTCAGAGAATGTTATTAAGGTTGCCAAGTCAAACCCTTAAAAGGTATGAAATACCAGAATTCCCACCTTACAGTAACCGGTCCTAGTGTATTATCGCACCATCTTTAATTACATAGTCACCTTCCACTTTTTCCATAGCAGAGTGGAAAATGTAATGTGCTTGCCTTGGCTTCCCATCTTTCCGTGTGCTGTTTACAGGGGTAAGGAAATAAGATAGACTTTTGTCTTGGTCCAAATGAGAGGGTGATGGTGGAGTGCTTGTGTGTTTTCTGTAATGCTGAAGGCCCTTCTCAGTGGACTGCTCTTTGAATGTGATGCTCCCAGGCAAGATTTCTGCTCATTTAGCTATCATTTAATTGCTGGTATGTTGTAAAATGCTGCGTCACCTACTTGTAGCCTCTGGCTGCTGAGGGCACTGCTGTGTGTCCTCTGTGCTCATTGTGGGAAGTCATGTCACAGGGGACACCAAAGTTGAACCCACAAGATCTTTCCTCCTCCACAGCACAGGGCAGGCTGTGCTCTGGAAAAGAATGAATGAAAGCTGTGTAGTGAGCAGAGCTGGTTTGTGTAGCACATCTTTTTCTTGCAGAGTGTGGGCTCTTACAATGGAAAAAAGGCAACAATAAAGCGGATTTCAGGCTTAAGTGTTGGTCTGGAAAATTGTTGGAGCTTTACTGCCTCCACACTTCAGTGTAGTGAATTGAAACAGTACTGTGTTTGTATCTGGGTGACAACTATCCCAACTTGTGCTGCCTTGGGAAGTTTATCTGCCTCTGGCTGAGCTACAAGCCTCCAAAAACATAAATATAAACATATCCTTCGTTGCCTATGGAAACTGTTCTCTTACCAGGCAACAACTGTAAGGCTTGTGTTTTAGAAATTCCAAGCATATGGGGATTTCCTTTGGATCTGGATCAGCTGAAGCTCTAGTGGTGAATTCCTGTGCCTGGTTGATAATGAGTCACAAATGTCTTGGTGCTGGCTTTGTACAGAACCAAAAATAAGTTAATGGGTCATTGAGTGCAGCTACAGACTAGTTGCAGGGGGGAAGAAAAGGCTGTCTGTTTCTAATATGGCATTTCTCATGAATGTTGTTCTTCTGCATCATTCAAAGTATTATAATAACTGGGATGTAAAGAGTAAATACAGAAAAAGCCTCAGTCAGTGTTCCTTGGAAGAATGTATAAAAAGTCTTGGCAGTTGGCAGGCACAGTGGCCAGTTTCATTAAAGTCTTTTCTTCCTAGTGTCTCCAGCTTCCCAGCTTTACAAATAGTTTCCGCTGCTGAATGGCAAGTTCCCATTCCACTGTTCTACCCTTTGTTTGAAAAAAAAATAGAAAATGCTCGGTTTTGTGACTAGAAGATGCTGTATGAATAGGGAGTTGCGTGTAAAGATGTGTTGAATCATCCTGACATGAGCTGAATAAACAGCCAGTAAAGTGGATAGTTCAGTGAGCATCTGGCTTCCAACTTGGCCCTTTTTCAGATCAGATACTTGTATATTTTTGCCTGTCGTCACTTATGACCAGTTATCTCTATTCACCTGCTGGATGTACATTTCTCTTAATGAGCACCTTTAAAGATATATCAAGATAGCAAAATAGGGTGATTACTTCCCACTGTTTCATGTGAGAGAAGATGGAACATAATTTATGAGGGTGAATTACATTTTCCTTCTCTTGTGTGTAAGTGAAGTTTAATGTAATAAAAAAAGGCATTAGATGAGCAGTATCTGTACAGTTAGCTTTTGGGTCAAACAAATCCTCAGTTCTCTAGAAATATCTGGATTTGGGCTCAATCTGCATTTCCAGACCCTTCTGGAGCAGTGCTGTGCAGCAGTGCTTGAGGCTGTTCTTCAGAGATACTTCAGTATCTGTAAATCAGGAGATAAATTGTTCTTAAAAGTTTCTGAATCGCACAGTTTGGCCTCAGAGCTGATGCTGACATGAAGGGTCATTCCCTCCTCTCTTTAAGGCAACTTCTTTGGCTACATCTCTGCCCTGATGGATCCTTTTCCCAAGACCACCTCAACCTCTTTTTGGCTGTTAGGGTCAGTCTGGTTGTGACAAGGACAGCTCTGCAGTGACCATGTATCTTGTTTGCCCTCAATTGCAGCCCAGCAGGTTTCACTGGCGTGGCAGAGGAGCAGCCAGAACTGCTCTTGTCCTTGCACCCAGCCTTTTTTCTGCCCAGGCAGTAGACACCTGGCATGGTCCAGTGGGAGACTGTGTAGAATTGTGCTGCACTCACTGGCACCCCCAGATGCTGCAGCATTATCAAGGAGCACTGGTAAGCACAGAGGAGAAGTCTCCGGTCTTTAAAAGTGATAAAAACTACAAACATTTTATAAGGTTTAATCTAGTGTTTCTGCATTTTATTTTGGGTAAAATTACAGAAGGTCCACCTTTTATAAATCTGATCATTTTTTAATGGCTTTATGTAGTTAGGCTATGTTCACTCTGAGGTTGTTCCCAATTTGATCACAGCTTTTTCCTAGAGCATTTTCACTGTTGTACTTTATGCTGAGAAGTTTTATCTGTTCGATTTCTAACTAAAGTACAATTAATTAAAGACCCGACCATGAAAATATTTAAAATCAGTATTTTAAAGTACAAGCAGTGTGAGTTCTTTTTAGCTTGTTTTCATGGTGCTGCTACAAGCATATAGCCCATTTTTAGGAAAGATTGGCTTTCTACAAACTCAAGTGCTCCACTCTTTTAATTTGGGGTTAGATGACCAAGGGATGAAACCAGTGTTTCCCCACTGTAGAAATATTTTTTTTCCAGAAAGTAGGTGATAAAAACCAAAATGAACCCAGTAGACTGAGGGATGTTCTTTCATTGTCTGAGCCCCAGTCAGATGATGTTTTTGTTAACATTTAAAAAGCAGTAGCAGAAAGGGAGGTTTTAAGCAGAAACTGAAATGAAGTGTTGAGTTGTTTGGAGTTTAAAGTTGGTTAGAAGTAATAAAAAATTAAATAATCTGGACATGATGACAATATTCTTCAGACGAATGTGCTTATAAAAGTAAGATAATGGGACTGACTGCTTTTAAATTGGTGGAAAGCAGGTCATGGTGAAAGCCAAGGCTGGCATGGTTTCTATAGTATTATCAGTTTCCATGCTTACAGGACACAATAGTGAAGCGGGAATCTTGGAACCTGTAAATCTTTCACTGGTTCTTAGTCGAAGTAGAACACTTAATGTAAAAAATATCTTTCTCACTTTGCAATAACTCTCAATGGGAGCACAGGGAATGAAGGGGAAGAAAAGCAAGCTGATGAAGGTTTGCTCTGGCTCAAATAAGAGCAGATTTGATGCCAAAAAGGTCTTTGCAGCAGGAAACTCGCTCAAATCAACTAAAGCCTTTGACTCTTAAAATATGTATTCCAGAACATGCATGTTCTTGTTTACCAGATACTGACATATTTAAACTATTAACTTCAACAAAAAAACACCCCAAACAACAAAAACCTCTCCAAATTACTGTCTTTCTTACAGAGGAAGGTACTGAGTACAAAAGGAATGAGGATGCCTTCCATTATAGGTTTTCAAGAGGGTAGAATCTTTTAGGAGATTGTGAAAAAATTGTCTCTTCAGTAAAGACCATCTACAGTAAACTGGAGGGAGGGCTTAGATATAGCAAAAAAAAAAAAAAAGACATTTGACAAATAAGGATGTGGTATCTTCTTTAAATCTAGCTTTCTATGAAGGAAAAGATCTTCCAGATTTAAGGGAAAAGCTTTCTGCCTAACATTTTTAAAGGGCAATGGACTTAATCCTATATAGTTGCCTAAAAAGAGACACAGGTTTTTGGGAGTGGATGCATCAAAAAATTTTAAAAAAGAAAAGG
>VYZS01043328.1:4303-31493 GCA_013400695.1 Neodrepanis coruscans | reverse complement strand
TGAAAAAGAAAAGGGTAAAGTCTCAATATGGGAAAAACCCCCAAAATGGTAGGCACTTCAAATCATGTCCTGGCTGAAGCTCAGGGTTTTAATTTTTAAATACAAACATGTTTTTTGCTTTTCTGCTTGGCTGTGCTAAATGCTGAGTATGGTCAATTCCCATTGGATTCAACGGGTGTCAAAGGTGCTGAACACACCTCAAATGTTAAAGCATCTGTGGCTGAAATGACTCTGGCCTTACACTGCTGGATGGCCTTTCCTTCTGAAGGCACATCTTATCTCCACACCAAGATATGGTATCCCAGTGAAATTACAGATTTGCAAGGTGAGGAACACCATCACACTGAAATGCAGCAAGATTAAGGCCTCAGATGAACCTCTGATGTTTCTCTTGGAATGATGTAGAGGATCTTTTAATTTATATCACTCATTGAAAAGTGAGCATTTTTGTGTGGGTGGGTGAGGAAAAGAGATTGAGCCTTCATCCAGTATGGGTAATACAGGATCACTGCCTTCCTACACACATTTATCAGTGCTAAGGATGTGTTTGGCACAGGTGGCTGGAAGGTGAGGAAATACCTGGCATTCGGAATGTTTTCCGAATGTCAGTGTTTGGGATAAACGAGATGAATCACTGGAAAGGAAATAACTAACTACACAGGACTTCCCATGAGATTTTGCTTACTGCTGGTCTCACAAGAACCTTGTACGTGCGGAATGTGCTTGGGAAGATTGGGAACAAGGGCAGCACGAGCACCTGGGTATGTGGGTAATCACTCGTTGTCAAGGCAATGCAGAAAGCAAGACTTCGTGGCATTTACACCAGCTCTCCAAACTCTCCTTTTGGGTCCCTTTAGAAAGATCTGGTTCCCATTGTCCATTTTTCAGAGGTGGGACGGAAGGTTTGTTGCCCAGAGTGGATGGATTTTCAATATTTTGTGTCTCAGCTGAGACCTGATGAAGTACTGTGTGCACTCACCCTGTGAGGATATAAAGTGTGGTTGGCAATCAGCATGTTTATGCAAAATACAAGATTTGGAGTATTTGCACTGAAATTTATGCATGGCAGGCTCATCTGGGAAAGAACATTTTCTCCTTCAGGGAGATAATGATTTGCTAATAGTTTAATCAAGCAGAGGAGATTTAATGCATCTGGCTGAAGGGACATTAGCGTTTCCGAAAAGGTCAGACCCATTAACAGCTCAGGAGGATACAGTCAAAACTGCTTCCTAAGTAACTCAGACAACAGTGATCCTCAGAGGAACTTGGGGAAAAAAAACAGAGGGAATTTGAATGAGCATCAAACAGTGCTGAGGTATGAAATTTCACTTGCTTCCCAAACCTGAGATTTTCTTTCCCCATAGAGCCCAAACCTGAGATTTTCTTTCCCCGTAGAGCCCAAAAAGCTGAGCATTTTGATTCTTTAAATCCTGAAACAGTTCAGGTGCAGGAAGCCTACAGCTGACTTCAATATATTTTTCTTCATTAACTACTTTAAAAGATATTGTCCACCCGGGTTCTGTAAATGAGCATTTGTCTTTGCTTTTATCCTCCCTGTGCCTTTGCTGGGTTGTTTCTTTGGAGAAACCATCCATAGGAGCATCACTTGTGCCAGGATCAATGTCTCTTCACATGAGCTTGTGCAAACCTGCTGTAGGTTCACCAAAACAGTCATGGGAGATGCCTGACTTTACAGCAACACCGACTGTGCTGTTTGCCTCCTTCCATGTCGTTGCCTTCCCCTTTCCACACTATCTTGGACATGGCAGAGTATCCAGGAGCTCCCCTTTGTTGAGGGTGGCAGAGGAGAGTGTGTTGCCAGCACAGACACAGGCTTATAAAAAAGGGACCTAGACTGTCAGCCAGCTTCACTTTGCCCTCTGCTCTTGCCTCTGGCTTCGTTGCTTTATTGTCCTGGGTTTGGCTGTAATTCCCAGCAATGGAAAAACATGTTGCTCTTTAGAAGCAGATGGGAATTCATTCCTGAAGGAAAAAATATGTCTCTTTAGGCTACTGCTATTGTTTGAGTTTTATTTTTTGCCTGTGAGTTATTTCTAGCAACTTTTAATTCATTCTTTTTTTTTGTTTTTGTTTAATCAGACAGTGGGGATTATTCTTCAATGTATTTAGCACACATTCGCACTACAGCAATGATCACGAGTGAGGGTATATAAAGTTCAGGTAAAAATTGCATTTGCAATGATGAGGAAGGATTTGAAAATGTTGGTTTATTTCTGCCTTTTGAAGTATTTTCATTTATGTAATACAAACGCTTGTGTCAGGTCAGAGTAATAGAATTGGCTTTTATGTTGAAAAAAGAAACAATAATAAGCACTTTTTCCTCACACTGACCTTTTTTTCTGATTCAAACCTGTAGTGCTGGCACTTGATCTTGGTAAGTTATGATGTGTCACAGAGTATGTGGTTAGGAGTGAACTTGCTGCTTTGGGTTTGTCTCAACTCTAATCCTAAAGTATAAGACAAGGCATAAAAATTAGAGAAAGTTACCAAAAAGTCATTGTACTTCATGGAAAACTGATTCCTGATCCTTCACTCTTATATACTAACTTCAGAGTCAGATCCTCAATGTATACAAGTTGCTGTAAATGCTGAATATGTCTTAGTACATTAGCAAAAGTTATGTCTGCAGCTTTTTGTTTAATTTTCCATGAAATCACTGATTTGTATCCACTTTTTTTATAAATGGAAGGGGAAGTAAATATTCTTACATATCTCTTGCAATTCTCATGCTCTTAAAATTAGGAAGTGGCTGACTTGCTTAAGTGCCTGTTATGATTATTTTTGATAAGATACGGTGTCTGACTATCAAACCTCAAGTATTCAGTTTACCTTTCTTTACATATTTATTCATTTTCATCTTGGATGTGCTGAGTCCAGAGGAGGGCTACTAAGTTGATTAGAGGGATGGACCACCTCTCCTCTGAGGAAAAGCCAAGAGAATTGGGATTGTTTAGCCTGAAAAAGAGAAGGCTTCAGGGTGACATAATTGTGGCCTTCCAGAACCTGAAGGGAGCCTATGAGAAAGATAGAGAGGGACAACTTACAAGGGCCTGGAGTGACAGGACAAGGGGGAATGGCTTCAAACTGAGATTGAGTTTATATTAAGTTTATATGAAGAAATTCTTTCTATGAGGGTGGTGAGGCCCTGGCACAGGTTGCCCAGAGCAGTTGTGGCTGTCCCATCCCTGGAAGTGTCCAAGGCTGTGTTGGATGCAGCTCTGAGCAACCTGGTCTAGTGCAAGGTGTCCTTGCCCATGGCAGAGGAGTTGGAACTGGATGATCTTTAAGGTCCCTTCCAACCCAAACCATTCTATGGTTCTGTGATTTCAAGGCGGTAGCACTAAGACATAATCTCAGGCATCATCCTGGCCAGAAGAGCTCCAGAAGTCTCCTGGCTTCTGCAGTAAAATTACCTTCCCATCCTTAACACAATCAGTCCTCCAAAAACAGAGGTAGTACGTGGTCAGTGAGATCTAAAATAGTTCTTATTATGAACATAATTGGCATTAGGAATATTCAGATGTAGTACCTGAAGGCTAACTCAGGTAGTATGTTTATACCAGACGAAACCATCCAGAGGAACACCTTGTGCTGACCTGCTTGTATTTCCGAGATCCTGCCAGTTAAATTGCTATCATGGTGGAAGAATTGTTAATGAATGGCAGAGGAATAATAGATCCCAGGTGTAAAAGCTTGTTAATCTACCTGAGTATTGTTCCTGTGAGTGAAGGACATGTTTTAATGACAACACAAACTGTTTACACTTCACTGAAATGCAAATATTGGAGGGGGGGTGGTGTATGAATTAAAATATTTGAACATATATTGGTATCTTTTGTACATAGAAAATAGGATGTTTGCCTTTGGCAGTCATCAGCAAAGTCATTGTTTCTGTTGCAAAAGTTTGGAACCAAATAATAAAATAATATCTAATAAAATCAAATTACAACAGACTGTAAATATCCTTAACAAAAAGCATACCTAATTTCAAACTTTAAAGCTGTGACTAGTAACCTGCAATTGTGTAGAATGTGCATCAACTAGTCTGCTTCCATTGCTTTCTCCTACAATAGAAATAATAGTTCACTTGTGTAAAGTGAATCTCGAGCTTATTGATAAAGTATTTGGAGAGAGTTTTTTTTGTTTTGTTTTTTTCCTTAACATTTTAATTATGAAGTGCTTTAATATTTCCCATCCCTGAAAGTGTATATGAACCAGAGGCTTACACACTTGCCATGCCATATAGTTATTTTGAGTTTGAAAATGCACTCTGCTATACTTTCAAAAAGATTTTGGTTATGTGTAATTTTATTTTTCTAAGCAAGATTTTTTGGGAGAAAGAGTAGTTGAAATACCTGCTTTTGTCCTGCTTTCTTTTTTTATCCACAAACTTTAGCAATAACACTGTTGGAGTTGGTGGCTTTTTGGTAACGTTAAGCTGCTCAGTGTTAATTCTGAAACCATTTGAGAAGTTGGTAATTGGTAATTAAGATACTCACTGATGCTGAATTTGGGAACAGGGAAGCTTTCAAGCATTTGCAGCCAAACGTATGTTGTCAAATAAGGCCATTTTCATTCTTGCCATGTAACTTCTGTTTTCCAGAGCCCTTCTGGAAAGCTGATTGGCACAAACACTGCTGTAGCTCAGATTTTTGTATATCAGAAATTGGAAGTTGTTATTTCCAAGTTATCTTTTACGATTACCCATAAATACGTATGGAAATACGTAAAGCTTTGGACTGCCTTGGGCAAAAGGATTAAAAGGTTATTGGCAGATGGAAACAGCACAATAATAACTCTACAGCAAATTATTAGCTATGTTAGAAGTGATTCCATGGTCTGTTTTACTTTTTAATTAAAACTTTTTCAAACTAGCACCTAGTTCTCAGCTTAGGCTCTTTGTTTCCTGTCTTTGAGTAATGAAAACGTCAAGGATAGCTGGGTAGGAAAAAAGCCTTTCAGGTCTTAGTCTTCTGTAATTTGTCCATGGCATTGCGTGTATAGAAGTGAGCCATCGGATCTGGCTTGACCACTTGCAGTGGAAGAAAACAGAGTAAACCCCAAGATGACTGCAGTTGCTAATCAGTCTTGACATCCCCATTGTCAGGGGAGGAGAACCAAGAGCATTTTGTCCAGTCGAAACGAGCTGCTTTGGATTTTGTTTGATGGTTGGGGGTGGGAATTTTTTTTTCCGGAGTAATTGGCGCCTTACAGAGATCGGCTTTGTGGTGTTTGTTACTTCATTTCCTAGCAAACAAAAGTGAATTTGTGATAAAACTAGAAAATTGCTATTATACTTAACACTGCAGAGTGAAACACACCGTTGGAGGGAAGGGAGAGGGAGAGCAGCAATCTGTCTTCTGTTTTGTCTTTTTCCAGAACTGCTCCCAATGAGCTCCCATTTGATGATAAACCAATGTAGAGGGCTGAAAAAAACGTGCCCAGCTCATAGATTAGACTCTGTGGGTTTGGAAGTGTTTGTGAGTCCATGTCAACTCTTTCTGCTCAATCTCTTCAGCAGCTGATTTTCCTTGCATGGCGTGGGTTTTGTCATTCAGCCAAGGATGAGGAACCAAACAGAAAAAGCCAGGAGGGCAGGTTGAGGATTTTTCCATGGTAGGTAATGACAGAGGCTTGGGTGTTCAGCCACAAGCAAGCAAAAAACCCTAACCCCCAAAGCCTGTGCCACTTGTATTTGTGGTTACCTGTGCAAGTGGCACACATGGTGAGTACATGGAGAGAGTGTTTTTGGGGGCCCCCTTGCCAGGGAGGGCTCATCACAGGGTCTTGTAATCAGCTGTGTTACCATTTCATAGGATCTTGCCACTTCTGTGGTCATTTCTGTGTATTTATGTATTGTACAAACCAAGGGGAAAGAGAACCAACCCATGCTCCTTTTGAGAAAAACAGAATTTGCAGGCAAGAAAACGTTTGCTGTAATTCAGGGTAAACAAGAGAGAACAAAACTTTTCTTGATTTTGACTGTTCTAGTTTAAGGCCTGAGGACTTCCAAAGAAGCGTTGGCAGTCTTGTTTTTAAACAATATTCAAATAGCAAGCACTCAACATAATGAGATGTCAGATAGAATATAGTGAGAACATCAAAAGCTGAAAACTTGCTCTTCATTTCTAGCATTCGTTGCTGCTAAATTTGCAGAAGAATAGTTTATCTTCATTAAACCATGTTTGTTAATAACAGTATTTATGGAAGAACAGGGAAAAAAGAAATTAAAAAAAAAGATGTATGAGATGGATTTGTCTTCTATCAATGCTTGGAAGTTGGAATAAGAAAAGGAACTTTAGCATTGAGACAGGACCTTCCCCTACGCTAATTGTTTACCATTAAAGAGAGAGCTCGCATACAGGAGGGAGTGTTATGTTTTGGACTTACTTCCTTGTAGCTCATAAATCTTGGCTGTATAAATGTTCAGTCATTAATTAAGGCTTTCAAATTAATCTGTTTCCTGACTGGACTTGGCTGTTTTTGCATAGAGCAGTGCTGTTGCCCAACCTCCCAGTTTCGGAGCGCTCCCAAATGTGTGACATGGAAGGATGATGTTTATTGTGGAGAGTTAATGAACAGCATGTAAGGAGGGAGAGGGAGGCACTTAGTTACTAACATGTGCAGAAAGTAGGGCAGTGGTATCAAAATGGTTTTACATATTGTAATTGCTTCCCTTACTACAAACAATGGCAAAAATAGGTATTTTATATTGATAAATGTCACTCCTGAGCAGAAAGATTTTTCATTCCTTTCATTATTCTAGAATAGTGTTCTGTCTTTGCAATTCAAGCAGTTTACCCAGGGTGATGTATGGAAACAGCCAGCATGTCTCTCTCCTGCGATGGAAAAAGATTTCATTTTTTTGTTAGATACTTTTTAGAAAAGAATTGATAATATTATCACTTGGGTAGAATAACCATTGCATTTAATTGAGCTGCTGCTCATTTGTGGTTTGTGTCCTACTTTTACTTTGTCTTTACAAATGTATAAATGTAGATATATTTGTATTTTCTTTCTTATTGATGCAGCCATAAAGGAGAATTTATAAGATACTTAATTATTTCTCTAATACTATTTTCAGAAATCTGTCCTGAAATTTGTCCTATGTTTTGTAGCCATTTCAAACTAAAAGTGTTTTCATTATCTGGGTCCCAGTTGAGTAGATGTGAATTACAGCAGTCAACTTCCTTCAGTTTTGCATGTCCAAGGGATTTTATAAATAATCTGTAATGTTTAGATTAGACATACGGAAGAAATTCTTCCCCATGAGGGTGGTAAGGCATTGGCACAGGTTGTCCAGAGATGCTGTGGCTGTCTCATACCTGTAAATGTCAAGACCAGGTTGGATGGGCCTCTGAGCAACCTGGTCTGGTGGAAGGTGTCCCTGCCCATGGCAGGGGGGGCTGGAACAAGGCATTCTTTAAAGGTCCATTCCAACCCAAACCATTCCAGAATTATTTATTTATTTTTTTAATCAAATTATTTTTCCATAACCAAGAGAACCCTTTGCACTTTAAAGGTATCAAAGAGAAGACATGTTTTCAGTTTCAGTTAGTCCCAAGCTAAGCCATTGTAAACATTTCCAGGTCTTTCAGTATTGCTTTTTACATATTTTTGATGAAAAATGTGATTGTATCATCTCTCTCCTTTCAGTTGGCATTTTGAAATCTAGCACAGCCCAGTGTGGCCTCAATGCTAATCTAGGCATGTAAAAGAGCAGCCTTTTACAATCAGCTCTGCCACTCTTACCATGTCTTCTTTGAGCAGCTAAAGAGATTATTGTTATCCAAGAAGTTCTTTCAGAAGTCACAGCGATGCAGCGTCAAAGATGTGCAAGCAGAGAGTGACCCACCGACTCAGGCAGGTGGTGTTAATCCAGGTGAGCTTCTTGTGCTTGGTAAAAGCACCATGTGGGGCATGATAGAAACACTTGATAAATTATAAAACACAGCATTAAGAAACTGTGGTAATAAATCTCTCTTCTGCCAGAATACATTTGATT
The DNA here is from genome assembly GCA_013400695.1 of Neodrepanis coruscans. Taxonomy (NCBI): domain Eukaryota; kingdom Metazoa; phylum Chordata; class Aves; order Passeriformes; family Philepittidae; genus Neodrepanis; species Neodrepanis coruscans. The sequence goes on along the minus strand of VYZS01043328.1, from coordinate 23,467 downwards.
GGGAACAGTCCTGGGCTTGCTGGGAGATAGGTTGGATTGTGACATGGTTTCTTCTTGTGAATTTGGTTAGATCACTTGACACATCATATTTGGTAACAAGTAAACTGTATTTCAAAGCCTGAAATGATGCCTGTGTGACATTTATAATTTGAAATCAGTTGTTACATAAGACTTGGAGTTGTGTTTGGTGGTATCTGTGTGCAACCTAAGTAACAAAACAAATTATCATTCTCCTAATTCTTTTCCATATCCCAAGTAGGACTGTTTTTGCCATGTGCAAATTCAAAATCAGGATCTACATTCAAAACACCTCTGGGGCTTTATGACAAACTCTTGTGCTTTGCAGGCTACACCTTTGTTTTGGTACCTGTCCCCTGAGGGGTGTCACCAGTGGGTTGCATCAAGGCCACTTTGGAATGGCTGGTGCTGGTTTCACTGCCATTCTGATTCTGTACCATACCATCCAGCAGAAGTCAGCCAACCTATTTAACAAGTGCTTAAAACTAAATAAAAAAGGTAAGTTAACGTAGTGATGGGAGCCATCCATGGCCAGTGACAGCTCCCTGGACCACAGGAGCTGCTGTGGCAGGCCTGGATCTCCTCAGGCTTCTCTGGCAGAGCCCCACACAGTATCACTGCTCATGCTGTGGTTTCCCAAGGTGAACAAAACACATATACTGGTGTTAAAATTATAAACCCAGTCCAGTCGCAGCCCAGTCAGGATCCGCACAGAACAGGTTGTTCCCTGCGCATCGGAACAACACTGATAACATTTGGCAGGAATAGCAAATGCACATTAATATTTGTGTTATGATAACAGAGAGAGTCTATTTTGAGGTTGATATGTGATACTTAAAATTCGTCTTAGGCTTTAAGATGATTTCTGAAAAAAGTATCTCTTTCCTCCAGGAACAGTCTTGAAAGTCTCTAATTTTTAAAACACAGAGCTTTTAGTCACTTTATTTTTACCATTTAAAATCCAGCAGTTTTATTGTACTAATGTTTAGCCTGCTAGAACTTTTTAGCACCAGATTTTTTTTCCATTGAAAATAGTGAGGGTTTTTGGTTGTTTGTTTCCTCTTAATTCACAGGCAACATTTAAGGAAAGCTTAATTAACCTCAGCAGGGAGAGGGAGAGGAAACAGTGCTCAGCAATTGAGAATATAACTAGCTACATTTATACAGAAGTGATTGTATTACTTAAATCCCTTCTTCTTCAATTTATTTTTGGATGAATTTTGAGGCTGGAAAGGGAGGGCAGGCATAGGCTTGGTTAAAAGAAAAAGTGGAGGGAGGAAAAATGCTTCCACGGATGTGGAAAACAGAAATGTAATGAGTTATCATTGTTTCTCTGTAGAGCTGAAGCACCGGTCTTGCTCTTAAAAGTCCTCAATAGAATCAGAATTTAAATTCAGTTTAGGAGGTTTGCAAGGGTTGGAAAAGGCATTGAAGTCAAATTCTATTCTGAAGGTGTAAGCATAGAACTGGGCTGATCCTGGGTAGGAAGGCCAGTCTTGTTACTGTTTTTTATTAAAATATTTTGTTACTTCTGCTGCGAATTAACATTGGTCTGAACATTTTCTCTCTTAAGTATTGTTCAGTCTTCCCCATTAAAAAAACATTTCCTCAATAATAATAGGTTCCATATGTAGATGTACTATGTATGTAAAATGATACATATTAATATAAGTAATCACACATGAAAGCGTGTTTTTTTGCTTTTCGCCGTGTCACGACTCTTCCCACCTCAGCCTCTTGCCCCCAAAACCAGCAGAACAATAAGGAAATGTGCAGTTTTAAATAATTTTCCAGAAACCCCGTTGTCCAAGTTGAAGTGGAGCTGGCAGAGGAGGCAGCCGGCCAGCAGAGATGGATCACTGGCTGTTCCAGGAACAGCCTGACTTTGAGCAGCGGGATCGATACCACGGGCTTGCGTGCGCCTGACAGCGACAGCACTCAGCTCAGGAAAGCTGTTCACCATGTGCTTCGCTTCCAATGGGAGGCCAAGTCCCTCCTCCTCCAGGATCCTTTCTGCTGACAAGGAGGAGACTCTCTCAGGTGCTTCCAGCTGAGCCTTTGCTCCAGTGTGTTGCTGAGCTGCAGCACTGCAGTGAGATGGAAAGACCTCGAAATCCTCATTTTGTAAAAAGAAGGAAAACAAAGCTCCCTTTCCTTTTTAGAGGGTTACAACGGTATTCCATGCCTTTGCCTGTAGAAACAACGCCCCAACCTCCATTTCAATAGACACAGAGCTATAAAAAGCCAAGTGACCTTGTGAAATCTCTCTGTTTTTAATCTTTCCTTATGAATTTAACAAAAGGAAGGCTTCCGTGTGTTCTGGTTAAGTCCTGGAACATGATGCAATCAGTGAGTTTGGCTGATGAGATGTTCTGCAACTATCCTGCAACAGATGAGCTTGCCAGCTTCCGCAGGGAGGACAGTGCAGGGAGAGGAGGTGGGGGAGAGCTGCAAGCATTCTTCAGTCCTGGGAGCTGCATGTGCAACAACACTTAAAAGACTGTCAGAACTATTTCCCAGAGCAAAAGGGACACAACAGATTTTTCTTCAACCCAGAGGTTGATGGTGAATTAAAAAAAAAAAGTAAAATCCTGAATAAGATGAAGTAGTACAGGACATAGCTGTCTCATTGCTTACATAAGAACAAATGCAGATGCTAGTTTTATAGTTAGTTTTATAACTTCTGCTTTAGACTTAAAAACTTTAAATTGAATAATTTCTTTAGTTCTGTATAATTGATTTTTTACATTAGAAATAGAAATCAGAATGTTTCACCTTGAAAAGATTAAAGTGTTCCAATTCAAAATCACTTTTTCAAGATTTCCTTTCAATTTTGCTGCTATGGGGAATGAGGTTGAATTTGACACTTTGTTTATTTGGCTTTGGATTAAATAATATAATCTTCTTGGGAAATACTCTATTCTCTGTTCAGCAGAATGCTTTTGCAATTCCTCTTTGGGATGAACCTAAAATTAGGGGGAGTTTGGTTTTCTGAAACAGGCAGAGAATAAAAAAGAGGGGGTTTGGGGTTTTTACGCACGTTGATAGATACTCTTTTACTTCAGCCTCAACATCTATTTTCAGCTCCTTTCCTGCTTCACTTCATCATTCTTTTGCTAAGAAAACCGAGCAGCCCAGACTAATAGTCTGCAGGCTGCACTTTCACATGGACCCAGGTGTTCTTCTTTTTATATTGACTCCACAGGTGAAAGATAAAGCTTTCTATCTCAGGTGGAAATGGTGAAGCTGTAGGAAATAGATTTTAAAAAGCCTGTAGAGGAACATTTAGTTGATCTGTATCTCGAAACGTGCTGTTTTGAAAATGTATTTAAATGATTGTATGATTATACATAGTTGTGGGTGACTAATCTAGGCTGTTGCTGCAGGTCATGGGAATAGTCATAAAGAGTATTTATTCTGAACGTGAACCCGGATGCGTGCTTTCCCGACATGCTTCCCATATGGTCTGTAAGTAAACAGTAAATCAGACAGAGAAGAATTGAGGAAAGGGAGGAAGTGGGTACATGGGGATTCTGCAGCATTAAAACTACAACCCTGCATGGTTTGAAGCTCTAACTTGTTTTGTTTTGGAAGGAAAAAAGAGTTACTTTCTGCAGACCTAGGAAGCCATGGAGGTACAAGCACTGAAATCTTTATTGGGAAAGCATTGATGGAAGTGCAGAGCAGACAGGTCACCTCCAGAAATCGTGCTCTGTTTGCTCCTCTACACTTAGTCCTGCAGCAGACCCTGACACATCTCTGCAGCTTTCAGCCTGTACTCTCTTCTCCTGAAACCAAAGGGGGTTCAGGGAATTGCTGGTTCCATTTTGACAACTCCCCATTCCTGTCATTCTTGACCTTACTTAGCTGTGCCTCACAGGGTATGTCTGCCAGAATATCCCTGTTAGACATGTGGTTCTTGCTTGTTCCTCGTTGCTTGCCTTGGGAAATCTGAACTAGGGGAGCAAGGACATTGCAGATGGTGTGGAAGGGGTCCAAGTTTTCTACTGCAGCTAAAGAGCACCCAAGAACTCCTGAGTTACAACCTCTGTACACTGGATGTGTGAGTGGGAGGGTGGGAGTTAATGCTTGGCAAGAGAAACCCTGTTTTGACCTTGTCACTTCAATATACGTGAAAAGTTTCAGTCTCTACTCATTTGTTTGCTCTGTGTTTATCTGTTTTACCTATAATTCCAGCTGGGGAGTCCATCCCAAGGCTCTGCAGTGTTGTTCCTCAGTACTTCTAGCCTAAGCAGGTTTTTTAGTCATAATGACAATTTCTCTGTCACTGAAAGGGGCCATTTCATAGCTCCAGTATCTTAGGCTGGGAAATGTGCTCTTGGATGCAGCTCACACAGGTTTTCCATGCCCTGCAATCCCTCTGATTTTCCTAACGTCCTTGTCTTCTTTCGTGGCCTGAAGAAAATACGAGCTTTTTGTGGGAAATGATTGGGAGATTAGAGAGAAGAAGTTGGTGTCAGTCCAAGGGGTGGTGAGATATATTAGCACAGTTTATAAGATAAAGCCAAATCTCTATTCTCTGTTACCTCGTGAGACTCCAGCCTAGGGCTAAATGCAGCCACAGAGTGCTCTTGTACTTCTGAGGGCACTTCAAATGTGAGGAAGTTATCCTGGAATGAGATAGGGTGTGAATGTAAATGCAGTAGCTGTTCCAGCATAACATCCTGTGGAGACAAGGTCTTGGTGAAGTGACTAAAAGCAATGGAATGACTCCAGTAGAAGCTGAGGACACACGGAGCCCCCTCCCTGCACTCCCTCCAGCAGCCAACCCTGTGGGCAGAGGACCTGAACACCTTCTCCCAGGCCTTTTTTTTCAGTGGGGATCAATATCTAATCATCTTTGCACTAGGTGCTTTTCCTGTCACTATGGAAATCATGATTTATTGTTCATTTTATCAATTGTCAGAATGAGGTGGAGGGTGATGGCCAGCAGTGTTACTGTAGGAGCCTTGTGGACACAAACCATGGTTTAACACTCAGTGTGTGAGTGATGGGGAATATTTTAGCTCTGCCATCTCTTACTGGTTTTTGTCATTCCTACAGGTTATCACTGCAGCTTTGATCATCTCTGTGGGTATCAAAGGCCTGTTAATGTACTATTTGCAGTGTTAGAGAGGTGAGGTATATGTGTGCATGCAGTCTTCACGTGGCACTCTGGGAGTTAAAACTCAAGTTTTTTTAATGCTTGAGAGGTTGCTACACCAGTTTTTAGGACTGTGCAGTGTGATTCAGTTGTTATGTATTCTTTATGGACTGCTGGAAATTAGTGTTTATTTTTAAAGTGCCTTTTTCCAGATTAAATAGGGAATTAATTGGTTCATGTGAGGAACAGAGCGCATTATTCTACCACAGCTTTTCCATCAAGTTGAAAATTCATTACCAGATGTAGAGATCATAAACAAACACACATGGTTGCTGCATGTAAATCTTCTGCAGGATAAATTACTGCTGATCTCTTCTGATTAGATCACTTTGTTTTCCAGCTCATTAATACACTTTCGACCATGGAGAATATTTAGGTGCTAATAACTCACGTAGTAATATACAGGACAGTATTAACTTTCCATATTGTTAGACATATTTCCATCTGGATTTTTTGTTAATGGTTTAGGCTACTCTCTCTTTTCTTTTTTTTTTTTTCTGAAGAGTAGTTACGTAGTCAAAATTTTCCTTCATATTTGGTATTTGCTTCCACAGACAGCAGAATATAGTCTTCCCAAAGCCACACAGCTATGATGCTACAGAAATTAATCTGTAATTATTAGGCCAAAGTCTTTGCTGGCACAATCCCCAGGAGAGTTATGCCAGCAGGTAAATTGGGCTGAAGATGAATAAACTTAATGAAAGCTGGGAATTGCTAATTTAGGACCTGATCCTGCCTGTTACTGGGGAATTAGATCCCACTCCACTAACTCCCATGGCAGTCCCTGGAACCCATCCCTGCCATGCCAAGCACTCCAGTGGCTGCTGTCACCCTCCACTAATGATGATCCATGTGGTCTGGGACATGAATGAGCACTGATCTCAGGAAGGCAGGTCATTGCAGGTGTCAGCAGAGCTTGCTAGGTGGTGAAAAATGCGGTCTGTGATAGAGCCAAGATCTGTCATCCTACACTGAGTCCCTCTAAGGCATAGTTAAATGGCTGACTCCTGTTTGCAGTGACTTTTGCCTAACCCCACCAAGGTCCCTGGCATATAATGTCTGCCTTACTCTGGCAGAAGAGCTCATGTTTCTTACCCCTCTTCCCTGTTTCTTACCCCTCTCCCAGCCTCTCTGAGAGCACCAGTCATACACTGCCTGAGTTGCTGACCACAGCAAAATGACCTGGCAGGGATGAGTAGCCTTGTACCAGACCTTCACATTTCTTCCTATTTTCCTTTTACTGGAGACATCAATATGTAAAAATAGGCAGAAATACTTAGTGAATAACTATCTTATTGCCTCTATTGTATTCCAGCTATCAGTGGAAGCTCCTGTCTTTCTGCTTTGGGTATTTAACAAGTTTAGATGTGAAATGCAGGCAGTTTACACCTTGGGAACAGAAGATGAGTGTGACTGTGAAAATGAAAGATGGTAGTTTGTAGAAGATTTTTGTGTTAAATACATACCACTTAGGAGTTTGGGAACTCAGGATGCTGCTACTTCTGATAGGTTCTTAGGCCATAAACCCCTAGCTGTTTAACTATTTAATGTTAATTATATAAAGCACCAAAGGAATGTGACACACTGGCATTAATCAAAATTTCTTTCTGTTCCCAGTGTGTGGATTTTGGCATTTGTAAATTGATTTAATCCTGCATTAGGAACTGTCTCTAGTTCTGATAAATGGATATTACTGGGTCCAAGGTTTTGCAGAACCAGTAAGTGCCATCACCTTAAAATTGAAAAAGGTCTCATTTGTTCATTGAACTTGTTCTGCTCATTGATTTATAGCTTCCATTTAGCTTCCAATTATTAAAAGCAGATAAGTGTTTTAGAACATATTTAAGCACGTGCTTTACTTCAGTCATGTTTACTGACGTCAGAGGAACCCAAAACAGATGCCTGTGTGCTTTCAGGGATGCTTTCTTGAAACAGGGAGAGAGGAAAAAGAGAGAAGTCTCTCCTTCCCTTCGTGGCTCTCCTCTTTTCATGTGTGAGTAACATACTGTGCATCTGGTTTTGTTTAAATTCAAGGATGGCAAAAAACCACGCTCTTTGAAAATTTCCTACTTCTTCCCATCCTTCTTTATGGTTTGTTTTTTTTCTTCTTGCTATTGATATTTGGGAACCTGCAGAGACAAAGTGATGCAAAACTTGGAGGTCTTACAGAGGAGCTTATTCTAGCAGTGTCTGTGTAAAGCTCTGTGGTGCCATGAAGGCCCCCCAGTCCTGTTCCTTGGTTTGCTTTTTTAACCTAATTCTTCATTTGCAGGGGGTCTGTCAGGAGAGAAGTAGCAGGGAGATGGATGGGAGAATCTCTCAGCTCCCGACAGTTGGTGGAATTGCCTCTTTTACTGAAATAACATTCCTGAAGCGTGTTCTAATATTTTATAGCTCTCATGAAACACAGCTACTCGTTGGTAAATTACAAGTCTGTGAACCCAGTAAACCTATTGGTTCCTCTGAATCAAGTGTGCTTGGTGGTTCAGATGAATTTGTGCCCCGAGTTTAAGTGGTAATAGTATTCATTGTGTACTTCAAAAATAACTCTACAAAACAAAAAGACTGTAATATATAGACTCTACTTTTGAAAAGGGAAGTAAATTGACAGTAATTTTCTTTGGGGATTTACTTTTTTTTTAAACAGTGAAGCATTTCCTGACACGTTTGCAACAGCTACGCAAGATGGGTGTTGAATTCACATGTACATATTTTGTGGCTATCCCTGCTTTGCCAGCTCTCAGTTCGTGTCATGACAGACCAAACAACTGCTAAGTGACAGTGCTGAAAAGTATTGTACCTTGTACCTTGTAAAAGCTGAGGAGAGGAAGATTTTGGAAGTAGCTAAGACTGTATGGAGTTGTAGCACGTGTCATGTCTTTTTCTCTCTCAAAGTTTGGGTTGTGTGAATAGGGTTATGTTGGCCCTGATGATGAAGTCTAGTGCTGACCAGGTATTGCAAACCCACCCTTCAGTGTCCAGAAATGTCGGTGTGAACTCTTGTTGAAGCCATGTAAACTTGATCAGAGCTTCTTTCAATCGAGAAATCATATTGCAAAATACATCTGTTCCCAATAGTTTTAAGGAAGACCTTGTGGCAATTAAAGCAGTTGCTTGTTTAGAAAATATCATGAAGAAATCTAGCGAATTTTTACTGATTCCCCTCCACACACACCTTCTAGATATATATACTGTGTTAAACAGGAAAGATCAGCAGTCCACCAGTAGCACATAAATTAAGAAGTCCCTTGGTGGCTGATTTAATAATCTAAGTAGTGTGTATTAGCTAAAGGAGAACTGGGAAGTAGTGTGTACTCTTACTGCGTAGCTGACTTGCTGTAAGGTTGTCAGGCAGGACTTGGTAATAAATCTTGCAAACTGAAAAAAGCCCACCCTGATAAGATTACCAAGACATGACAAATGCCAGCTATAAATAGATTTTTGACTTCCTGCTCATCTCTTTTTTCTCCCTCCCTTCACACTCTGGTGTTGTAACAAGCTGCCAGGGCTGTGCAGCTCCTCCAGGTGAAGGTCAGCTCTTGATATATATTTGATCATCATGTAAAGTTCTCCTGCTAGTATGTGGTCCCCATTTTAACCTCTTTGCAGATTCCCCCGATTATCCCAAATCACTTTCACATGGAGCTGAGGTTAAGCTTTATTTCTCTTGGCTTGTCCCTTCTATAGCAGACACTTTGTCTTCACTTTGAAAGGACAAAGCGATGTTCAGCTGCCTGGGCCTGCGCCCAGCATTTGATTTATACATTATTTAATTTCCTTTAGAAAATTGGAAGCAGAACTTTAGGAGTGGAAGTCAGTCCTTTTCATTTGTTTAGGGATCTTTTAGGGCTAATATAATCATCGATAGTAGATGTCAGCATGATTAGGGTGACTTAAGGTAAAGCAAAGAAAATTGGATACCGGGAGAAATTCTTTCGCAGCGGAGGGGGTGCCAAGATTTATAGTCATGCACAACATCTGTGGGTTATGAATTGTGGCATTAAAGAATGAAAATGGGAAATCATTGGGGTTTTGAGTGACACGTTGGAAACACCTGCCTCCCCTGGCTGCACAGCAGGCTGGGGCATGAAAGGTTCGCACCCTTGGCGTTACATTTGCAGTCCTTTCTTGGGCTGTGGGTCTCTCTGGAACTTAATTCAACCAAGTAACTAATTCTGCAGAAATTCTTCAGTTAGTTTGGAGGTTTGCATTTGGGCTGACTCTGCATTCACTTCTGCAATTAGGTCTGCACATGCTGGTAAGTGACTGCCAAGACAATTTGAACATTTCTCATGCAGCGGAGTCAGGAAATTAAAAATTAACTCTGGAAAGGACATCATATAATATTTGGCAGTGTGGTTTGAGTACTGTGTCCACTGAGGGGTGGAAGGTCCTCCTCTTACAAAAAAAACCCCAACAAAACAACAAACCCCAAAAGTATGAAAGTTGAAATATGTCTTCCTTGGGATTTTGAATGATCCGCAGCTGAGGGAAGTATCGGAAGAGGAGAGGCCTGTGGAATGCATGTACTTATGGATACAATATGACTTACTTGTGGCCTTTAATTTAGCAAAATAGCATTTAATGACACAGAGTGAGAGTTCCACATTGTTTAGGGTCTGTGGTGCTACAGCTACTGCTGTTCCCGATGTGATTATGTGGGGGGAAAAAGTCCTCAGTGCCAGAGTGACACTGTGATGCTGCACCCATTCCAACTCTGAGTTATGGATTGGATTTGTAAGCCACTTGATAAGTGGGAGATGCACATTACAGCACAAGAGAGGCTTTCTCAATCACGAACGTACCCTTTGGGCTAAAACAAGCACCTTCACAAATTCGGGCTGCTGAGTTAAGTACCAGTTGTGTGGTGTCACAGAAATGAAAGGAAGGAATGAAACCCAGCTTCCCTGTGGCATTTCATGCATTTAAAGCTTGCTCTCACCAAACAAAACAGATGATTGATATCACAGAGTCTTCCAGAAACCATGAAAAGTATTACATTTGATATCAAGTAGGAAATGTTGAGAACATCTCCTGATCTTTGCAGTGCTAAATAATTACAAAGCTGAGAGAAAACAGCATTTGTTTTTTGGCTCAGAAACTGTGTTTCTGTGGCAGCATCCTGGACATTCTGCCTTCATTATTTTGATCACCTTTTATTGTTTTTGCAGAGAGGTTAGTAATTTCTGTCTGAGTCCTACTGTCTTGTACATTTAACATGAAATGACTAAATATAATACCCAGGGAGGTGGAAAGTTCACACTTTCTTGTGCACATAGGCAGTTCCTAAGCAAATCTGAACTGAGGGATGTTTAGGATCTGTACAACCCATGGTACTGCATTGTTTTGTTTCTCATTTTCTCATTTTGTCCTTCCCTTCTGTCAAAAGCCCTCCCAGCCCACATCTCCTGTCTGTCTTTCCTAGAGCTCTCTGTAGTACTCATGTCCTTCATCTTTATTTCCTCCTTTCTCTTTGTAGCTCTTTGGTCAACTCCTTTGGATACAATTCCTTTCACCAGTGGTGGAAACTGGGCAGGAAGCAGAACTTTTTCCCTGGCTGAGTTTAGGCTCTGGTGGGTAAATCAGCCTCACAGCAGAAGGCAAAAAACCTGCCAGTGACTTCAGTTTGTAAGTGTCTCTCAAACCTCGGGATCACTTCAGGGTAGTCCTGCACTAGTGTTTCTTAATGGCTTTTCAGGGATTTTTTACCTGTGGTCCTTAGTTCTGTTACAGAAGTTTAATTGCTGTTAACCTTAAAAAGCAAACCTGAATGCAGTGTGAAGAAAGGGGAAGAGACTCCTCTGCTTCCCCTTCTGCAAAAATGTTGAGGGTAAATTTGAATGTAAAACATCTTTGCTAAGGGAAACACAAGTGGCCCATTTTGTAAGTCTTCATAGCACTGGAAATTTGCATTACATTGTCTTGCTTAGACAAGGAAAGAGGGGAGAAAATGCAGGAGACCAAGGAGGTTTTCACAATAACATGGCACAAACTGAGAGGGAGTTTATGAATATGAAAGAGAAGAAATACTTTTCTTGACTTTCTATTCCATTAAAATATAACCCTTACATAAATTCTTAAGGTAATTGTTTGTACACCACTTTTCTTGTTTCATGTTTTCTTTTTTTGCTGTAATTAATTAATTTCTTTTCTTGCACAAGCAAAACTTGTCCTCCCAGCCATAGTCTGCCTCCCTGGAATAGAGGCATGCAGTAGCTCTCCTCCCTGATTTTCCTGGGAAACATGAGCAGCTGCGTACCATGGGAATCTCCAAGAGGTAAACTTAGAAACAGACTGAAATTCCTCTAGCATTCTGCTGAGGAAGTAGATACTCCACAGGAGACATCTCACACCTCCAGGAACTGAGAACCCAATAAATAAAAGCAAGAGGACTTCCATTAAGGACATTATTCATCTTGCAGTCCAAAGGCTTTATTTCTTTTCTTCCCAAATGTCCCCTCCTGCCTCAACTCAGGATGTGTATGCATTTGTAAGCAGCCATACAGAGACCCAGAAAGTACATCTCTCTCTTATTCTTGTAGGTTTTGTGTTTTTTCTATCCAGCTTGATAGAAACACTAAATTTCTAGAAGATTTGCTATTATTTTTAACTGGGTTTGCTTTTACTGTATTGTATTATGATAGCTCACCCATAGGTAACTACAAATACAGTTGCTATTAACCTGCAATGCAAGACCCAAATCAGGACAATATTTGCCATAGCTCCAAAGACAGGATGAGTTTAAATAAGTCCATGAAAATAGGATTATTTTTTCTTTCTTTTTTTTTTGCTGCATGGATTCAAAAGCTTAGGGCTCCAGCTACTTTTAAATGGTGATATAATGTCATAGAAATGCTGCTGGAGCTGAAAGGAGATGAAAGACAGTTCTAGACTGGCTGTGCTCTATTGACCAAAAAAAAAATATTTTTAGGGAAGGGAGGGCACTTCCCCCAGTTCCTTTTGCAGAATCACTTTTATTTGCTTTGTTATGATAGGAGTCTGTGGCCTCTGCTGCTCTCCCAGGTTAAAACTGAGAAAAGGAATGCATGAATTACTTTCTAGTGCAAGAAATACAGAATATGCTGAATGTGTCACCCAGCCTCATAACCACTTTGAAATCTGAAAAGCAAGTAGGCAAATGCAACAACCACCTAACACCTACACCCTGATAGATTTCATAAGGTAGAAGCTGCCAAATCTGTTTTGTAGGGTTTTATTTTTCTAGAGAGAAACTCATGACAGGTACAGCTAATGATGTTCTCCAAGTCTTCTAGTTTTAAATTCTTAGTTGCATAATTCAATCTGTCTTGCTGGAGGCGTCCAGCAAAATACCACTGGCTCTGTGTGCAGGTCCTCTGTAGCACCAGCAGACTGTGAGTGAGAACACAGTATTCTCTTAATTACTTTTAATTAAAATGAATGCATGCACACACACACATATAGAAAGACTCTGTTTTTCTAGTGGCTTGGCTTCCTTTTCCTCATTGAAGGGAAGAAGTTAAACTTTCTCATTAAATGTTTATATAAAAATGAAATAATTCTGAGGTTAACCAGAAATGCAGCTTAATCTTGTATAGAAACATGTGTGATTTTTTTTTTTTTGTTAGTTGCACAAATATAGCTGAAACTTGGAGTTGGCAGAGTGTGCTGTTTAAAAATATTTAGTCCCAGCATGTAAAAACTCGTTTTGTTACGGAATTCCTTTGTGAAAGGTGTAGCTATGCCATGTCTCTGCCAAAGTGATGGGAGCCATATCGACAGAGAACGTCTTGGAAAATAGCTGCATTTTGGGCTTGTAGTTACAAAAGTTAAATTGGAATTTACATGTTTTATACATTGCTTGGAAGGATACCGCATCTACTAATCTTTTTTAAGAGAGTGGAAAGGAGTAAAAAAAGAAAGCTTGCAGATGGAGTCGAAGCTCTGCTCTGTTAGAACATGTTGGGATGAGCAGAGGTATGTGTGATGACACTGAGCATGTACCACTGAAAGCTCTGCTTTATTCTCTTCAGCTGTCATCATGTGCTGTAGTTATGATACATATGTTTAATTTTGGCTACATACCTCATCTTCCCCTTCTCTGGGCATGTTTAAGCTTTATAGAATAATAAGAGCTACTGATACATGTGTTACTGTCTGCTGCCCAGGCACAACCCATGCTCAGGTTTTGGTACTGTAAGAGCAATTAAATGCAGCATATTGCTGTCACTCTGTCCCATTGGTTGTTGCCATGATTGTCCCACAAGAGCAACCTGCCAGTTGTCTGGCTCAGCCCCAGGCTCTGGGGCACCAGGTGACTGCAGCAGGTAGACCATGTGAATCTGAAGCCTGGCCCTCCTGGCTGAGAGGAAGAGGGAGCAGAAGGAGGACTTGGTCCTTCCTGTGGCTGCCATGGAAAGGGCATGAGTGGGAACCACCATCCTGGTCAAATCAGACCTATTCAGGTGTCACAACAGCTTTGTGTCCTTGTACAGCACCTCAGGTAAGCTGTGCACCCACATGGACATCAAGCCACAAAATTACACAAATGATCAAATGGTATGTTACGTAGTGAAGATTTGGGGCAAACTGCTCTGAACTAAGGTCACTTTACAGACATCATTTTTGTTTAATTACATGTCCTTAAAAATTTCTCATAAAGGAAACCAGGAATAGCAGAGATTGTTTGCTCAGAGACACAGGATACACATAATCATACAATCACAGAGTGGTTTGGGTTGGAAGGAACCTTAAAGACCATCTAGTTCCAACTCCCCTGCCATGGGCAGGGGCACCTTGCAGTAGACCAGGTTGCTAAAAAGAAAACCGAAAACATGTCCTTTTCATTTAAGAATTGCAAAGATGCTGCTTCATCAGTACAGACCTGTTTTAAAGTAGAAGATTCAATGTCCGCTCATATTGAATCTCTTTCATAAACAAGGCAGAACAAAGTCTGTATTTTTATTAAAAATGATATCTAATTATAGGCTATCATTGGAGAGGGTGGCTGCAGTACGAACTCCTCTGTTCCAAGGCAGTGTTCCTAAATACAGAACCATGTAGGTGTAAGTGCTTTAACTTGAGGAAAACTAATAACATATTAAAACATAGCTGCTTGGAGATCAAAGAAGCCTCTGTCTCACTGAGGCACTTGTGTGGAGTGTGAGGGCCTTGCACACTTCAGTTGGGAAAATTTTATGGAGCAACAATGATACACTTCAGTAAATTCACTCCAAAGGTCCCATGGTAGGTTCAGTACATCAATCTGAGGAGCAAGTAGATACTGTATGGAAAGCATTATGCTAATATACTTTATAATTTTCTGGTTAGAATAGATTATTTTCCATTAGCAAAATGCCCAAATGTGTAATTGTATAATTCTGCCCAGAGAAGCTGTGGATGCCTCATCCCTGGAAGTGTTCAAGGCCAGGTTGGATGGGGCTCTGAGCAACCTGATCTAGTGGAAGGTGCCCCTGCTCATGGCAGGATGGTTGGAACTTAGATGATCTTTAAGATCCCCTTCCACCCTAAACCATTCTATGATTCAATGATTCAATAGTCCATCTCATTTAAATCTACAGATCATAGCATTGAGTGGAAAGAAGATATGCACAGGGGGCATGGGGGCAATTCTTTGTCTTTCAAGGATTAAATCAAAATTTATCACAGGGTGATCAATTATTCCATAGTATTGGAAGTTTTTCTTCTGTACAGAACAAGATTTGTAGTGATCTGTAAAAATTTCTGTTCAGAGAAGAGAAAAAAGGTTATCTTGTCTCTCATTGGTTTATACATGAAACAGGAAAGTTGAAACACAAGAGAAGCACTAAATTTAAGCCTTTTTGAAATACATCAAAACCATCACCTCTCAGCAGTTAAGACCCTCTCAGTTGAGCCCATTTTAGAGAAAAAAAAATTCTATTTGTGACATCTTAAAATAGCATTTTTATCTTTAAATGTAGGATATTGTACAAAGGCATTATCTAGGGCAGGTCTCCCCAGGCACTCCTGGAGGAAGAGGCTTGCTGTGCTCCCGAGCCGACTTGTGCTTGTCGAGTCCCGCCATGAGCCCATCTCAATACCCCAGCAGCAAGCTAAGGCTTTTTTTTTTTTTTTATTACTATTTTCTGGATTAGTTTTCTGATGGTCTGGTGCATTGAATCAGTTAATGAAAGGACCAGCTTAGGCCGGAGCCAGCACAAGAGCCGGGTGGGAGCCGCAGTCGGCAGCGGGTGGTGCCTGCACAAAGGGAAAGGGGGAAAGAGGGGCCACGGCGTCCCACGCTGAGCAGGAGTGACCTGCTGGGGGTGGCACAAACCTCGAGGTATTTACATCCTTGCCCAGCACTGCATTGAGCCTCCTTACAAATCCCTTGCGGGAAGTTGTGCGCTGCTGGAGTTGCATTGAATTATTTATGCCGATGTCAGAATACAGTCAGCAACCTTTCCCAGCTACTCTCTGCCTATGGAGCATCTTCTCCTGGTTTGTTTTCTTTCTGTGGAAAGGCATCTATGCCTACTTTTTTTTGCTTTATCAGGTCCTGAACATTTTCCAACTTCCCTGGTTTTGTGGGGATAAGTTTCTCGCTCTCACAGAGCAGTTCCTGATGTGGGGGTAGGAGGTGCCTGACACGGGTAGGAATTTGCCCGAGTGAGAAACAGATGTCCTGACCCAGGAGTTACTCATGTCTTTTTAAAACGCCATGTATGAAGCTTTTATCTCTCCTTAACTGAGCGGGAAAGCAAACTTCCCAAACGTCTCCCCAGCCTCCCTTTGAGGCTGCCTGGCAGGCGGGCACCGCATGGGCGCTCAGCCTCGCAGGTAGTTTTCATCCAGGAAGCGCCCCAATTTGTGCTATTCACAACCCCCAGGGTACTATTCTGTTTCCAGGCTCCTAATCCCTCTTACACACACAATCCCTTACAACTTTAACTGGCGGGGTGGAGGAGCAAGTTAAAAAGGAAGGAAAAAGGAAAATGAAACACAATGTACAGCCAGGCAGTGACTGCCAGTTACAGCTCACACAATCGACACCAGCTGCAGCCCAATTAAACCCTACATTCACAGGTGTTCCCAGCACACTCGGTACTAACAAAACCACTTTCTTGAAAATACCTAAAGCTTTAACACAGAAGCTCGTTTCTTTTTTTTTCTCCTTCTTTTTTTTTAAATTCTTTAAAGCTATTTAGAGCACTTTAAATACAAAGAAGCTGAAAAGGACTTTCAGTCCACTGGAAAGAGTTGGTGCTTAATGCCAGAATGGGGGAGAATCGGCGGAGCTGAATCAGCCAGTGTAACCATTGGTTTCGGGAGAAAGATGGGTTATGCTGAATGCTGTTTATTCAGGGAACAGTAACTGGCACCGGGCATTTTATTGTGGCTGGGAGTGAAATGGGGAAGGAGGGAATGACTAGGTGTAAATCCACTTCTTTTGGAGGCTCATCATTGTTTGCACCATAGCTGTGAGCTTGTGTGTGGTTTTGCTTCTTGCTGATTTCTGTGTGTGTGGTTCACATAGCAAATTTTAATTCTCCTTCCCTCCCAGGATAGCTTGAAACTGTTGTCGTTTTGACGTCAAAACAGAATTCTTAATTAGTCATTTGTTTTCTGATCTTAAAGCACTCCCTGAGATGATAAATCTGTCATTTAAAAAAATAATATATGGGTTTTCTTACATGGATAATTATTCCTATGCTTAGAGATGACTGCAGATTAGTGCATAGGTCAGTAATTTGCTCTCAGTCCTTTGAAAATGAGAATTCTGTTTGTTTAACTTGCATATATACTTTCATTATAATGATAATAATAATCAAATTAGTGGATATTCTGGGAATCATAGATTCAGTAGCATTCAACCCACCTGGCTGGCTCTTCATCACTGCAATAGTACCCACTGCAATAGCACCCACACCTCAGTAGTTAAAGCTTAATTACCTGGTGTCTGTTCTGGTGCTGTTTAATTACTGTTGTTCCTGACAATGCCTTCATTCCTGCCTTAGCGGTGGTGCTGGAAGCCACTCTATTCAGATGCAGTCACAAAAATCTATTTTGTCCTTTCAATGCAGCAGGCTGCAGTTTTGCCTTTGGAAAAGGACTAGGATGTTATTCCTATTCATCACATAACACAGAGATTCAAAGGACTGCACTTTTATTTGTCTTTTGGGGTTTTTTTGGTGCACTGAAAAGGTAAAAATGGTGAATCTCTTGTATTTGTATTTGAAGTTCATTAAGAACTACCTTGCAGCTGCTCAACACTGAGAGGATAGAGCAGAACTAGCCAAGACAACATGGGATGGGAGAAAGGATGGACAAGTTCTGTGGGAGCAAGGACTGAATCACTGAGGACTCTTTGGCTTGCAAAGGCTTGACTGAGAGGGGATAAGAGATAAAACCCTCTAAATCATTGACTGTACAGGGAAGGTGAACAGAAAAGAACAGAGGAATCACCATTCTCATAACACAGAGTTGCAGAGGCACTTACTGAAATTACCGTTTAATACAAACGAAAGTGCTATTTTTTATATAGGGCGTGATTAGACCATGGCACTTGATACAGGATGATGTTGTAGAGGCCGAAAGAAGTGGAAGTAATTTTTTTTTTTTTAAGGAATGATGACTTTAAGGAAGTCATCAGAGAAGCTAATTGAGGAGAGGCCTGTTGCAGCATTTTAAAACTGATGATCTGGATGCAGCCTCTAGGCTTGGAGTGCTGCTAAGCCTGGGAAGGATCCATACCTTGCTGCAAAGCCATGGGTCTTCCTTCCTTTGCTGTCAGTCAGCCCTTTTTGCTGCCTTCCCTCTTTCCCTCACTTGACCCAATCTACAGAAATAACATTTAAAAACCCTTCAGTTGCTCCATCTGGTAAGAAATATCCTAAAGTGACTGTGACAAGAAATCTCCATGAAAAACCAGTGACCTTCGGCCAATAACGCAGTAGATTTCACCAGACGAATTGACTCCCGTGTCACTGTGGCTACACCACTACTTGTGTTTGCTTTCCACGAGTGATTTAGCTTTACCAGCTAGTGAGAATGCTTGTGAGGACTTCAAGTTTGCATACTTGAACAAAGAAAAATAATCAAACTTGCCTTGTTGAATCTCTTACCTCAGAAACCTGATCCTCTGGGTTATCCAAGGAATGGAAACAACACCACGTGACTGTGACCAGACATGAGGGCCCAAATTTTCGACACTGTGCCCGCTGTTTATTACTCAAGAGTGTATGAAAAGATTTAGTCCCCAAATATTCTGAGTGCAGACAGGAAAAGGGAGAAAAATAATGCCTTAAAATTCTTTCCTCATCCCTTAGAAACAGCTGAAATGCTTTTGGGAAGCCCAAAAGCTTTCTGGTGCTTCCTCTTGTCTGATCATTTTCAGTTATCACAGAACTTATGGTTCAGTCTTTGAAAATAGCATTAAAACAAAAAAAATCCTTTGGGGGTTAATTATCATTACTGTTACCAGTGCAGAGCATAGAGAAAACAAGATAGCATCATCAGAACTGTCACCTTTTGGGCAAATTCCTCCTGAGTGTATTGGTGTACAAATGGAATGTGAAGAAATAAGACTGGCAGTGGTGTGCCTTTGTTTTTGGCTCTGCCAACTTCAGCTTCTCTTTCAGCAAAACATACCAGCTCCAGCAAGAGAACTTGTTGTTAGTGACACCCTGCTTCATCATTTTGATGCTGTGGGTTGGTGGTGGTTTTGGTGAGAAGAACAGGGCAGTCAAAACTTGCTGTACTACAAGTTTTTTTAATAAGGTTTTTTTTTAATAAGGCCTATGAAAATTTTCGGAGGGTCTCTTCCTTTTCATTTTGTGGAAAATGTGCTCTTAGTGAAGTATTTATTAAGGGGAAATAGACCCCTCCTTCGAAGACCAACACAGGTTCAGAGTCCAGGGTGCTTGGGATCTGTTTTTCCATCGGCAGTCTTGGCCCTTTTGAAAGATTTCTGGGTTTAGTGGTAGGCAGGGAGTCTGGGGGGAGTTTGACCTGTTGTTTTT
>VYZS01043311.1:2725-20909 GCA_013400695.1 Neodrepanis coruscans | reverse complement strand
TTTCCTTAGCTCTAGATGGAACTTACTTCTATACACAACAGGCTAACTTAGTATTTTATTGAATAAAGTACTNTCCAAACCTTTGAAAAACATTTCTCTAGTTCTAAAAATGTAAACCAGACCCAGCATTAAAATACCCTTTAATTCCAAAAAATATGTTGATTGAAGATAGTTTTTTCCACTGAAAACTTGGAAGTATTTTTATTTTTTATTCAGCATCAACAGATTTTTTTAAACTAGCCTGTGAACTAAAGTTCTTGTTTCCTTAGCTCTAGATGGAACTTACTTCTATACACAACAGGCTAACTTAGTATTTTATTGAATAAAGTACTGAAGAGTTGGTTCTGAACCACTGAACCCAGCAGGCATATACTGGTGGTGGGAAGGACCAGGCTCACAATCCCAGGTCTTGCATATATGACGTTGATGCAGGCTTGTCATATTTGTCCCTCTCTCAGTAATGCAGTACATGCACTTAGGTAGCATCCTTCACGTCTCACATGAAGGGCAAGGAATTCTTGAGAAGCAAATTTTTAGGAGGTAAATCTGTAACTTCTAGCATAATGAAAAAGTGTTTTTGGGCAAGATAGTATCATTCAGATGGTATCATTTGGTATCATTCAGGATATGTCTTTCTAGGAGCAGCTGATATAGTTGAAATATGTTTTAATGGGAGAGCAAGTCAGTTCCATCAGGTTTGTGATGAAAGGGCTGTTTGAGGGCATGCTTTTTTTTTTTCTGTCTAGTATTCGTCTGTAGAAAAACAGCTTAGGCATCCAAAGCAACGAATAACCACTGCTTTATATGTGAAAAGGCATTATAAGAATAGTTGTGGTGAATTGGGATATAAATATTTAGTTGAAAGAAGAATAAAAGTGAAATGTTTCCCCTGACACTCCTTTATTTTCAGTGATTCCGTCTTGTACCTTATGGTCACCTGCACAATGGAAGTGACTAGAAGTTCTCTCCTTTTTTTTTTTTTTAACACTTTATTAATGGCCTCCTTTCTATTAATAATTGATATGTCTGAAGGGTAGGAGATGAGTGGAGAAACAGAGAAGAGAATGCCTAACAAAATGCTTTCATGGAGTTGTTTGTTCAGCATATTCCAGCTTGTACATTGGAAAAAACAGCTTTTTGTTGGGGAGGGGGAAACCAGAGTGTTCTGCACAGTTTTATACACTCCCTGATATGTGTTTACTGTCATTTTTAGGAGTTCCAACACCCAGTCCAGAAATCCTTCGACACACTTTGAATATGCTTGTACGGGAGAGGAAAATATACCCAACTCCGGATGGTTATTTCATTGTAACCCCACAGACTTACTTTATAACACCATCTCTCATAAGAACTAACAGTAAATGGTACCATTTGGATGAGAGGATACCTGACAGGTCTCAATGTACCTCTCCACAACAAGGAACTATAACTCCCTCCACCTCGGGATGCGTCAGGGACCGAACACTACCCAAAAACCACTGCGACTCCTGCCATTGTTGCAGAGAAGACATGCACAGCATGCATGCATCTACCCTACAGAGGAAATCAGCAAAAGACTGTAAAGACTCCTACTGTCCTCCCTCATTATGTCAGGTCCCACCTACTGAGAAAAGTAAAAGTACTGTCAATTTTTCATATAAAGCAGAGACGCTCACAAAGCCTAAGGATGTAGAAAAGCAGTCTAAGAAATTTGGACTCAAATTATTCCGATTAAGTTTTAAGAAGGACAAGACAAAACAGCTGGCAAATTTCTCTGCCCAGTTTCCTCCAGAGGAGTGGCCACTAAGGGACGAGGACACCCCTACCACTATACCTAGAGAGGTAGAAATGGAGATTATCAGGCGCATTAACCCAGACTTGACTGTGGAAAATGTCATGAGACACACTGCACTAATGAAGAAACTTGAAGAAGAAAAAGCTCAGCGAAGCAAAGCAGGATCTTCAGCTCACCACAGTGGACGAAGTAAAAAGAGCAGGAATCACAGAAAGTCTCATGGGAAATCAAGGTCACACAGCAAGACCCGGGTGTCCAAAGGAGACCCATCAGATGGCTCTCATTTGGATATACCTGCTGAAAGGGAGTATGAGTTCTATGATCCCTTGACTCGATCTCCACGGGAAGGCTGTTTTATAATAGAACACAAAGGAGATAATTATATAATGCACAGCAATCCTAGCATGATTGAATCTCACTTTCCCATGACACCAGAGTGGGATGTGTCGGGTGAGCTGGCCAAGAGAAGAACTGAAATGCCTTTCCCTGAACCTTCCAGGGGAAGCTCCCACTCCAAGGTCCATCGTAGCCACAGCCATACACAGGATAGAAGATCAAGGAATGAGCGGTCCAGTAAAGCTAAAGAAAGGTCTAGATCAATGGATAACTCCAAGGGACCTCTGGGCTCAGCAACTTTAGGGACATCTGAAGAGATAGGTGAAGGCTGTAGCCCAGATGACCAAACAACTAGCCAAACTTACATTGACGATAGTACCTTAAGGCCATCTCAGTCACTCACTCATCAAAGGGCTCTGATTTCATCTGCAAGCTACAAAGAGACTTGCATCCCTGAAATAGCTAGTGGCAGTGTAGAAACCCCCAGTTCTTGTAGCCTATTGGAACAAAGCAAGCCTACAGAGAATTTGCCATCATACAGTGAGCTCAACTCCTGCACAACAAAATCTGCAGTTGATGACTATTTTCAGTGCAACACATCCAGTGAGACTGTGCTTACTGCTCCATCGCCACTGGGAAAGAATAAAGAGGATCATGATACGCTAACAGGAACAGATGGGCTCAAAAAAATGACGCCCTCAGAAAGACAGTCTCAACACATTGCAAGGGAGCCTGGGGTGCACAAGGAGGAGTCCCCAAAGGGCCCCAGCAGTGGTTCAGCAGTTGCTGGACAAACTCCAGAGGTGATCGCAAACGGGCGGCTGGTTCAACACCACAGTGCTGAATCAAGCAGCCTTGATAAAAGGAAAGAAATATTTAGCAAGGATACACTCTTTAAACCTCTGCACAACACTCTTTCTGTGAATAGTTACCATAAGTCTACACCTCTGCTAAAGCCCCATCAAAAGACCCCCTCTGACACATTGCCAGTCAGATGTGAGAAACTTGAACAAGTGATAGTAACCTCAGTCACACAAGTCATGCCTGTTTCTCAGAGACAGCAAGAGACAACTGGGAACCAGGAGGCCTCCTTCGACTACTACAACGTATCTGATGATGACGACTCAGAGGAAGGAACCAACAAAAATGCTGAGGAAGAAAAGAACAGGGACGACGTTGGTACAATGCAGTGGCTCCTAGAGAGAGAAAAGGAGAGGGATCTGCAGCGAAAGTTTGAGAAGAATCTTACTCTTCTCACTCCGAAGGAAACAGAAAATAGCAACAACCAGAGAGCCACCCACTCAGCCCGCCTGGACAGCATGGACAGCAGCAGCATTACTGTGGACAGCGGGTTCAACTCTCCACGGTAGGACTGTCACATTCATTGCAGCTTTACAGACTAGGAAGTTCTGTTTATAGTTACATGTATGTGATATCGGTGACAGAATGTAGGGCTGTATTAAACAATGTCACGCATTTTCAGACTATTTTCTACAGCTCTGGAATCTTCTATTCAGATGTGTGAGTTTCCCATCATACCATAAGAAACCAATGACCATTTGCAGCATTGACTCTGTATTAGTTCATTTTCTGTTTGCTGAAAACCTCCCTGTATCCTTTTTTTTCCTGTATTAAACTTGTGTTTGCATTTAAGATAGAAGAGGTGAGCTCCTGTTGCTCCATTCTTCCCTTTCCCTCTAAGTTACTATCAACAAGACCAATGAGAAGACTAGGCATGACTAGGTGGCATAATCTTTGGCTCAGACAAAGAAAAAGAAATTATATTTTTTTTGTGTTTGGGCTTTTTTGTTTCTTTTCTTCAAAGATTTTGGAAGTGTATCTAGTCACCATTCCAAACTGATGAGACTGAAACAGCCATTCCCCCTACAATTCTTAAAGTGCTCAGGATATTTGAGCTTCAGAGGTGACTCAACGCTTCATCAGCTGAGAGAGAGGTGCCTAAGATACTTGGGAAAAGAGTCCAGATGTTTGTGTATGGTGGTGCTGGTTAGTTACCATTTCAGGGATTTCAAACATCGTGAAAGTGTCAGTGTGGTAGAAGTTTTACAGGTGCAGGGAGGAGAGAGTTGCTGGTGCATTCCCTGCCCTGGAGATTTCACAAGCTCATTTCCAGGTTAAGAATCCTTCACTTGAGCCTTTTTCATTGTCTCTGTGACCTTCAGCAGTCCTGGGTCTTTGATGGAATGGAGCTTGACTGGTTTTGTTTGGCCTGGATAGCAACCCCTCAGAGTTCAGAACGATGACTCACTCTTAAGAACACAGAAATAAGTTGCCATAGTGGTTCTCTTATAGTGTCTTACTTAAGCTTAAATTATTTATTGCCTGTGGTTAAAAATAAAGCCTCCAAGACTGGATCTGTATTAGGTGAAAAAAAGGAAGGTTTTTAGTGTGTTTGTTTTTTACTTTTTTTTATTTTTCCCCCATAAATGGTGTTCTTATTCCACAGAAGTACGTGGGTTTTTACAACCATAGCAAAGGCTCTCAGAAAGGCATGTGAAGGATTTCCTGTTTCTGCAGAGGACTAAATGTCATTTTCAGTTGAAGTCCTGTCACTCTGGAATATGTTCCTTTGGATTTGATGGCTATTCCCACTTGATGTTAATGACAAGGCAGCAATTAGTGAGCTTCATGCAGCATGCAGTGATTATCGAACTAGAGCAGGCTTTTAGCAAATGTATAATTTTTCTGAGTAGAAAATTTGAAAAAGAATTTGAGTAAATTGTACCACTTACACTGAGTCTACCCTAAAAGAGAAACTTAAAAGGTTTTGAATTTGTTTGTGCTATTGATTGTTCTGCAGATGCTTGGCATCTTTCTCACACACAACTGTTGTATGAAGCTGTTTACACTGTTCTTTTTTAAATGTAATCTCTTCCTTTAGTTGAAGTGCTTTACTTGCAGTCAGTTTTTGTGGGGGAGTATGTTGCAGTGTTTGCTTCTTGCTCAGCCTGTCTTACTCTGCAGGGTATAAGAATCACCTCCAGGATAGGATATTGACTGGATTAAAAATCAGTTCTTGGACTACTTTTTTTTATATGCTAGTTGAATATAAAACTTGTGTTCCTGGCTATTGCAAAGGTAGACATTTTCTTCCTTAATTATTTACACAAAAGCTAAAATATCTGTTTATGTTAAACTTAGATAGGAAGAGAACAGAATATGGTGAGAATACTGAATTTAGTGCTGCTCTACCACTTTGTTTAGATCAAAAGGGAAACATAAGTAGCTTTCAATAATATTTGTATAGCCTTTTTTTTAAATTTTATTTTACTGTTTACTTATTAGCAAATGTCTCTTTTTGGCAAGGTCACATCAAAAAATCTGTAGGGTTTTCTTGCTTATTCATTTCATGAGACCAGCATATAGTCTGGATACTTCAAAGCCTTTTTCATGAGCTCTGCCTCAAAATTATTAAATTTGATGATTTTACTGTGTTTTGGTCACTCCTTGGTGTAAGTCTATAAAAATAAATTGAGCTGAGGGTGAAATCAGCCCATTGGCTATAATTAGTATGCTGTTATTACTTTCCCACCTTATAACAAAAAATGTACACCACAGCCCTTTTTTCAGGAAATACAAAATAGCCATCCAGCATCCATCTGGTAAGATTCAGCTAGATCTGACAGCATCCTTTAGCAGATGCCTAGGAAAGAATGTAAGACCAGGATGTGCATGTAGTGATGTTCTTCAGGTGTATTGTTCCAGCCTCCACTGATAATGTGACTTTTGATTTCCTACACCCATTGATGATGTTATTCTCTACTTCCCAAGCTGGGGTGGTATATTTTCATTTAAGTTGAAGCATGCAACGTTGCTTGGGGAACCAAAATTCCACACTATGAAAGAAAAAGTATATTTTTAAAGTGTGACAAACTGAAAAAAAGGACAGTAAAACAAAACCCCAAATGTAGTTAAAGAGATTTGCAATGGTCATTTGACTTCCAAAGTATTTTGTGTGCAAAATTTGTGAACATATCAACCACCATTGGGAAGAAAGCCTCACAATATTTTGTCTATTGCTTCTATGCAAATTGTATGTAATAAATGTTAGCTATCAAGATTAATTTTATTACTTTATTTTTAGAGCTTACATAATACTGTTGCTCCTTTGTCGTCTGAAGAAAGAGGTGGTCCTAATTTTGGCAATATTCTGCATGCAAAATTCTTACTGCAGTCTTTCTGTATACATGTTGTAATGGTCAGTTTGTAAAATCAGAGTTGAAAATATTTGAAGATCTGGAATTAGAGGTCCTGTAAAGAATGATACAATGATTTAGTTGACAAGGTGGTGTTAGGTCATAGGTTGGACTTGATGATCTCAAAGGTCTTTTCCAACCTATTTAATTCTGTGATTCTGTAATACTGAATCATCTCTGAAAACCAAGATTTACATCTATTTTCATTAAAAAGCAGAGAGAGAGGAATCAAAAAATGAGCAACAGAAGTGAAGTGCACCATATGTCATTGCAGCTCACAGAAATCACTTGCTATGTGCATCACCTATCGTAGCTGTTTGGAACTATGGACAATCATATAAGACGATCATTGGCAGAATATGATTAGTACTTTTTAGTACCATTTTGATCAGTTTAAAAGATCTATGGGAGTTTTCCTAAAAGCATCATTGATTTTCCAGATTCAGTCAGTTTAAGATGATTTAAATCTGCCCTACAACTAGGCAAGGTTTTTATTCCTTCCTCTATTTCTCCCCTGCCACATCCAAAGCTGTGCATTCCTATTCTTCCCCTGATGGCAGCACTATTTTTTTTTTCAATTTTTTTTTTTCCAAGTGCTAGTATTTAACTGTGAGCAGTCCCTGATCTGGCTGGCTGCAAGGATTAGCATCAGGGAAGCAGCAGAAACGTGTGGCAGGGTCACATCTGCACAAAGCAGGCAAGAGCTGCTCTTTTCAGTAACAGGTAAATTTAGGTTGACTTTAAACTGACTATGAAACTCTTGTCGTTAGTATCTTTGTTTATAGTGGTTGTTTAACAACTGCATTCAGTACTCTAAATATATTCTGTAAACATCTCCATAGCAAGTGATGATGTCATTTTACAAAGAAGTAGGGATACAGGTAAAAAGGATACACAAAGAGGGGCCACATGGCTCTTTGAAAGCAAATCTGTCTCTGCACAGGAACTCATTATTTGGAGGTGAAAAATCATTAAAGACTGTAAAGAGAACAAGAAGAGTAGTGGTGATAAAACTGGCCTTAGCATGTCATGACTGAGTTTTTTAAAAGCTGTCAACTAAAATACAGGCTCCTCTGTGTTCATAATTAGATGTATCATGAAAAGGCTTAATCTTTAAAAGTGCTAAGTGTCCTGTCACTCCTGTGGATAAACAGTATGTTAGAACTAAAGAAACATTGTCCATTTTCTGATGAAATGGCAGCTCTAGTTGTTCAGGGCATGATCACAGACCAGGCAGTTAAGTTTCTCAGAGTCTTGGTAAGTTGCAATTGTCTCAGCTGCAAAGCAAAATTTAAGTGTTGCATTTAAAAGCATTGTGGGTTTAATGTAAAGTAAGACTTTTAGTTAATTTTTTGTGTACTAAAACATAGGTAGAAGAGGAGACAACAAAGGGATGCTGTGTTACATGATTGCTGTCCTAACTCTACTTAGTCACGGAGCTGATTTGATGAAGCTACTTTGAGCAAAAATGCACCAGTCAGGAAAGAAAATGAGTGTGTTCTAAGTGCAAGATGGAAACTATTTCTTTGGGTGAAAAATCCATATGCTTGCTACTGGTTCAGCTTACATTTTGTGTGACAGCTTCAGCTGTCTTTAGTGCTATACTTGTGTGTTATAGTATGATGGCTGCTGAGCACCTCTGGAACACATTTTGGAGGAATGTATGTGTACTGTCAAAATGAGATGGTTCACTGATGTGACATTACATACAAACACAGGAAGCTTGTTATAAAACAGTCTATTCTCCTTTCCTGTCTGGTCAATAGATATATAGGCATGTCATATATGAGTGTATATATATTTCTTTTCCATTCCAGTACTCGTGAGAGCCTGGCATCCAACACTTCAAGTATTGTTGAAAGCAACAGACGTCAGAACCCCGCTCTGAGCCCTGCACATGGTGGCGCGGGCCCAACGTTCAACTTCCGAGCCACTGCAGACCCACCCACAAGTGAAGCTGAGAAACTGCAGAAACCTGCTAACTGCCTGCAAGCCTCTGTCACTAGTGTCTGATAGTCATCCTGCCTCAGCTGGTCTGTCTCATCCTATACAGCAAAGTTTACGACACTGGGACTGATGTTTACATCTTTGGGGAAAAATAAAACAAGCATCTCAAACACAGTTTTAGTGTTTACTTAAACTGTGCTGCTATGTAGACTAGGGGCAACAAAGAAATCTTCATTTCAAGGTATCGCTTTTCACATTTGCGGCTCCGTAGCAACAGAATAGCAGTAAGGATAATATGTACACTTTTTGCTTCACTTAATTGTAACTGAGCACATATATAAAAGTCTAGACACTGTAAGTGTAATCTGCATTTTCAATGTCCATGCAGTTGCCAACTTCATTTAAAAAAATGCCACAGATGTGTGATGCCCCTGGTCAGAGGCTAAACTCTGCTGCAGAGTTGATAATTTTTTATTTCAAAAACTGAGCCACTGTTGAAAGTAACCAGCCAGGATCACCACGAGGAAAAACAATGCCAAACATGACAAGTGATGACCTCAGCTCTATCTGTGAATTATTAATACTAATCAGTCATTTTCACTGTGCATTTTTGCAACACAATTTTACAAATACCTGTTTAAGCAAGTAAAAGGAGGTTTGGGTTTTATTTTGATTTGCTTTTTTCTAAGTATGGAGGGTGGGAAGGGAGGAGACTTCTTTTGTTTCAAAAGTAGGAGAGATGTTTACTTAATGAAACTTGCTACTTGACCTTCCGTAGTCACCAATGAGGAGGTGGGCCTTTTTGAAGAGGGGGGAGTGGGGAGGGAAGGGAGAGATTTAACTGTCATGGAGCCACAATGTGGAGTGACACAAAATATATCAAATGTCTTCAGTATAATTCACATATTTTAAAGAGATAATTAATTCTTGTGTCACTTCTGGTATTGCAACTTGCCATTAATATAGGAATCAGGATAACTAATTTCTTGGAACAAAAGTATCCTTTATGATATAAATGACAAGTATGGCCTGAAGAATTGATTTCTTTCTAGTGGAAGGACATAAATCTATTTTATGTAGCTTATTAAATAGAGTGCCTAAATTAGGCTATTAAAAAATAGCATACAGTGTAGTGATTATCAGAGAACAAAATTCAGAGAATTATAAACTTCTGGCCTTTTTATTCAGTGGATGTTATTTGCAATTTAGCGTTTTATGGAGGTGGGTTTCTAGAAATTAAATGTGTCCACTTGGTTTGCAGTAGAAATCTGAATCCTGTAGGCACAGTACATCCTAATTGCTCTCCTTGAACTATTACTCCAATGTAATTAGAAATATTCTAATTACTGCAGAGTAAATTCTACAGATAGTTAAATTCCGAGAGTAATTTTTAGGTATAGGGTCACATTCAGCTCTGTTACTCATGCAACCTTGTAGTGCAACAAACGGACTTTTTATCAGAACAGACAAATTGGTGGAAAAATAACAGATACTAAAATGTGCAACAGCCCAAATTGTTTCATATGAAAGGGATGTTTACCCTGTCTAGCTCTTGTAGAACACAGGTATGAAACCCAACTGTACATATTAAAACCCAGTATTTTCATCAGGTTCTGGTGACATGTATTACTCTGTATACAAAGTCATTTGAGCTTCACTTATGTTCTCTATTGTCATCAGAAGTCTTTACTGAAGATTCAGCCTTATGTTACACTGTTGGATATAGTTCATTTAGTTACAAACTGGCTTTCTAACAATCACTTTCCAGTTCTGTCAGAACACCCAGTCAATGCACAGGTCTGTTTTCGTTGATTTCAGTGTATAATTTCCATTTAATAGGAGCAATAAGACCTTTCAGTGCACATAAAGGAAATTATTGTGCTTTTGGTTGGTTATCAAAGTCACTTGGCCTTTAGCCTTCTGCCTTATCATACCTTCCAAGATGTGCTCTAATTACCATATAATGCTTTGCATGATGCATCTTATTATTCAATATGTAACTCCAGCCGTATTTATTCCATGCAACTGTAGAGTCAGAGTTTTTGTGGGGAATTGTCATATACTATGCAGTGGCTGACTGTGATTTTTTTTCTGAGATGAGCTCTGACATCAGTAGTATGTATCAATTCAGTAAATAAAAATGTCGAAATGATAAAATTTACAGTGATGATCTGAAATACTAACAGCAGTATTAAAATGTGAAGAGCAAATACAGATTTCACCTTTGGGGAAATAACTGTTTGTCATAAGCTAATCAGAATTTATGCAGGCAGCTGGTTGTACAGAAGACATCATTCTAAACAAATGCGATAACACATACCTATAAACTGTATAGTATGTTATTTCCTAAAGTTCCCAGAGACCAGCAAACAACATAAATGTCATATTAATGTTGACATGGCATTGTACTAATATTAATGTGACTCTTGGAATATGGAATGTAAACAGAAGTTTCAAATAGAAACGTTCTAATCTTAATTTTTTTTTCTTTTTTTCCTTTTAAAATCAATAATGGAATATAAGGAAATTCCATCTTGAGGTTCTGGTAACAAAACCACGAGAGTGGAGCTTGAGTGCTTTATGTCACCCTAATCCTTTGATGAAATCATAGCCTTGTATTACGTGGTTGCTTATCTATCATTCTTCTAATGTATCAATTTAAAGGTTTACAGAGTTAGATTAGGTTGAATCTGTGTTGTGTTCAGTTGTAAAGGGTCAACACAAATCTGTCGGCATTTTGCACACTTAATATGTATTATTATAATACAACATGTTACTTTTATGGTAATTTTTTTTTACACATATAACTACCTCCATGATTTTGATGAGATGCAGCAACATGAAAAGTGTATTGTACAAAGCAAGGTTAAAAACTTTGAAGCATTAGGTCATGGCGTTCTCTTGTGTGTCAATGCTTGTGTATGAAGTCATCATGTTTCCATTGCCACAATTTCCTTCTACAGTGTTAAAAAAATGGTTTTCAAATAAGTCACTTAAAGACTTTGACAAGGCTGCATAATTGGGGTAAAAGTGAAAGGGAACTCTAACCTTCCGTCCTCTCACCAGTTACTGCTAAATTTCTGCCTGGTAGAACTTGAAAATATATTTGTAATTTAGAAAATTAGAAACATCTACAGTCTGTGAAATATGATTGACAGTTTGGGTTTTAACAGAAGACACTCTGGGTATTTTCTTGGCAGCCTTCAAATACTCTGGGCCCTATTCTGCCTCCATCTTTGTCAACATTAGTACATCATGATTTCTCTGAACTGGCAAGGGTGTTAGAACAGTTCTTCCTTTAATGTGCACTCTGGTCTCTAGATTGTGTGCATTTGCTCTATAGCCTTTAATTGACTTTGCTGGGAGCAGTATTAGGGTCCCTACTCAAGGTATATGCCTATTGTTCAAAGAACGTGGGCGAGTTTCCAAGAAAAATTAAGCTGACTTTTGAAAAGTAGCCAGCTGCAACAAGCCACCTTTCAAGAGGGAAGAAAGAATGATTTTTCCAAAAACCAAAGGAAGAAAGTGGTGGTTGAACCTAAGCAGATCACATTTATATACAAATCCCGACTTATGAACACCTTTCAGCAAACCTAGTACCATTATCCTGATGCAAATTAATATACAACCATCATTTGGGCTAATTTTGCTGGTTTAAGTATTTCAGTTATAAATTAGAAGAAATCATTAGCCATTTGACTCCCCTGCACCACTGTAAAACGACTTTTATATGTGAAACAATATTCACTCAACTTTATAAAGTAAAAATGTATTGGAAAACAAACATTTTAATGAAAACCATGAGTGTTTGCCAGCAGTAGTTGTTTTTAGAAAAGAGAACAAGCAAACCTGTATTCAGAGGCCATCACAAACACAGATAATACTTTGCACTTAAATCACACCTTTTTGCCTGAGGGCCTCAAAGCACTTGACACATGATACCAGCTAAGCCTTGTGAGCCTGCAAGGTAGGCAGAGTTCATTGACCACACTTTTTGTCCAGGCCCATTGGAAAAAGCAAAGGCTAAGAGTCTGAAGACTCATTTATTAACCAGTTGCTTTCTTAAAGTTACTGGAATAAGTTTAAGAGTTAACCAAAGTGTTTCATGCTTATACTCTGAAATTATTCTTTTGATGCATTCACTTTATTTGAGAGAAACGACTTTGCAGCCTGCAGACACTTTTGGATTAGCAGTGCCAAAACCAAGGTTTCAGTCATATGATTACTGCTGGCAGTGGTTTTAGAAACAGTTATGTTAATTAAAAATTTGTTTTTCAAATACATTTTGCAGTGCTTTTCCCAACACGATTGTTCAAATTATTGTACTGAGAAAGCAAATAGCACTCCTAATCTGTTGTCCTACCCACAGTTTACAATTCTCTTTGCTCTTCTGAAGAAAACTGTATAGTATTAGAAAGAAAAGTTCTATTTTTTACTAAATTCTTTTTAAAAAAAAGTATATATCTAAAATGTTCCCCCAGCATAAATAAAGTGCATCGTTATGCAGTGGACCCACTGAAAGCCAAGCTGGTGCTAGAAAAAAACGGGACTATCACACCTATTTTATAGTGGCGCTCGAAATGTTGGTTTCAGTTACACAAGTGTAAATCTGGTATAACTCCCCTGATCTCCCACAGATCTGAGAGAGATGGGAATGGGTCGTTAACTCCATTGAAGCTCAGTTCTGAGCTGAGGGTTTCCGTGTTCCTCCCCCCGCCCCGAGACACTAAATGCAGAGAAGGGGCAGAAGGCCACATGCAGGCACCTGGCTCTGGAAGGGCAGCCTAGGCTGAATCCATGCTGAAACGCACAGCCACCCAGCCGGG
This sequence comes from Neodrepanis coruscans, assembly GCA_013400695.1. Classification (NCBI taxonomy): domain Eukaryota; kingdom Metazoa; phylum Chordata; class Aves; order Passeriformes; family Philepittidae; genus Neodrepanis; species Neodrepanis coruscans. The sequence continues at coordinate 7,809 of VYZS01043311.1, read as the reverse complement.
ATGCCGTGACAGCCACCACATGTTCCCCACCTTGGAAGGATGATTTTCCATGTGGTGCACTGCCCTTATGTTGTATAGCGGTTAGAGCCACCCAAAGGATACCCACCCAGAAGTATGAAAGGGCCCTTGGAGTAATTGGCACAGATGTTACTTTTATATGTGGAGGAGATTTAAGTTTAAAGGGATCATAATTCTGCAGGTAATTTTCTGTGAGTGACTGAATGTGGCTGTTGCATTAGGTTTAAATGAGTTAAAAAATGCAAGTGGGACTTACTGTATGTTAGAAGGGAGTTTTGCAGCCAAGACTGCCTTGTATAAATGTGTTTGCACTGAAAAAAAAAAAAAAAGAAAAAATTACTTGGTCTCTGGTTGCTGTAAAGGTCATCCAAGATGGATGTTCTGTTTATATTGTATAGTATTTCATATGAAATAATTGCAGTTCATGAAATGTCTTCCCTAACGTTACTGATTTATAACAGCACATTTGTAACATGGTTTTTATTGTGTCAGTGTACCATATTGTAAATGATGATTACTTGTCATGCTTAGTATAATAATTTAAAGGAAAAAAAAGGACAGGGATTTTTGTAAGTCTATATTTGAAAGTCCCTCCATATGGTAATATTGTGTTCATGTTGTTTATGTAGTGTTGTGTGAAATATCCATTTTGGATCGTGTTACTTTTTAAGATATTAAATAACATTTGGTTATATGTTCTAAGTGAATTCTTTGCACTCATCGGTGATTTTTAGAAAATATACTTACATTTCATTTGAGAGAATATACTATTATTTCCATTTAACATGCTGTTTCTCTCCCTCACTTAGGAAACCTTGCACAACAAACCAAAAATCTTGGAAAAAGAAGGGTCATAACAACTTGCTGTGTTCCCCTACGTTTTATAGAAGCTCTCCAGGCCATTAAATAGGAGTGCAAGGGAGAAAATTCACCAATTTTGAAACATCTTGGTTTGAACTGGACACGAGTGTAACAGGTGCAGGGGGAATGTGCTGTCCACTGAATGCGTGAGTGCTGATCTGAGAAGCACCCAAGCTTCAGGAAATGAGAAATCCATTGTTGCCAAGAGCAGGTCCCTCTTTTCCTGTCCTCTTCATCCTCATGGATCCAGCCAAAGGAAAGGACTCTAGCAAGGAGGTTTTTTCATTCTTCAAAAAAACTGATAGTGGCTAATGGGAAAGGCAGAAGTGGACAATGTAACATGCAAGTGCCATTTGCCCACACTATACAACTACCTGAAAGAAGGTTTTGAGGAAGTTTAGGGTCCCAGAGATTTGCCAGAGTTGTGCCATGAGAACTGCTGTTTGCTGAGGTCAGTTGTGAGTATTTACAACATCTACAAGATAAAAAAACAAAGCAGCTGTAGCAGAAGTAGATGCTGCCATAAGCCTCTTGCCTTGCCACATACAAGTGGCATGTATGACTGCTGTGCTATTTGAAGTCTTTGCTTGTTCCTCTTCATTCCTTTGTAATCCATCTTCATGAAATTCTGCATCTTGAATTACAGGGGGGAAAAACACCAAAGCCAGGCAGGGTTTGCTTAGGGCTTCATGCTAGTCCTGTCCTATTGCCTTGCACAGGCAAAGTCAATTTTGGGGTGTTGGTCACAATCAGACTTTCACAGCCCTTTCATTATTGCTGGAGAAGTTTGCAGGCATCATTTCACCCTCACAGAGAGCTTTGTTTCTGTTCTTACAGTGCATTTGTATTTTAGGCGCTAGATTATTAACTGATCATTAACTAGAGAGAAACTAAAGTCATCACACTTTGCACTTTAAAACTTTCTTGGAAGCCTGGCTTGAATTCTCTTTATACTTACTCTGCTGAAGATCTTGAGCAAGGCATCTTTTTGGTTAAACATGGCCTATTACATTTGGAAAATGTCTAGGGCCATTGCTTGGCTGAAGTAGTACTCTCTTGATTTTAGATCATGCCTTTTTGCTAATAGCACTGAGTACATTTCCATCCCTCTGTGTCTACAGATATCTTACAAGTATAAGATAATATTTTTGAAAGATCTTCTTTCCAAATTTTATTTCTATCAGCCTCTCAACTCTTTCTTTATTCTGTTATTTTCCTCACAGCTTATTTTCTATTACATCCTTCTTCCACTGAATTCCCTTGTATTCTGCTCCCTTTTGACATTTATTCTCCTCCAGCTTGGGCTTTTTTTTTTTTTATGTGTTACTTGACACAAGATGTTCTCTGTCCATTTTCTCATCCTCCCCTCTCAAAATGTCATCCTAATCATATAGTGTCTTCTTCCCACTTTTCCAGTACTTCCCTTTTTTCACTCTCCCTGCTCATCAGAAGGACCTCAGAGCAGAAAAGGTGGTCAGCTGCTTCAGGAGAGGTGTTCCTTTCAGCACTTCCCTTCAAGCCAGGATATTGCAGGTTTTCAGTTTTAAGAAAGTTTGAGAATGTAAATACGCCCCTACTTTTTATCCCTTTCTGTTCTCTTCCTTCTTTTGACTGCTGCTCCTATTTTTTTGACTGTGTGTTTTTCTGTCCAGCATCTCTGTTCTTTGAGAGCTCGAAGAGGAGATCCATAACTCTAAACAGTACCGCATTGTCTTCCTCAGGGCACCAAGCAAGGCCCCAGGTAAATGCTTAGAAAAGTGATTCATCCGGCTGTGCTTCACAGAATGGCTATGAGGAAAATGGCCCCTACTTACCAGCCTTTCCTAAACTGCAGGTTGGGAGCCCGAGGCTCTGACACTCCCATTCACCGTAGCTGGTATTTGAAGAGAGGAGGGGGAGTGCGGGGCTGTTGTAGCAGTAAAAGATGCTGGGTCTATGATAGTTGCCTGGGTTTTTTTGTGGAGATGGCTGAGCTTGCATTTATAAGCAACTTCCTTCTATGCCTCTAGGTCCTCATGTTCAGCAAAGTATTTTTAGACCAACTGTCACAGAAGTGATGAATAGGGACTGAGAATGGGAAATCCCAAATACTTTTTTTAAACAACTTTTTTTTAAATCTTTCATCCTAATAAGGACAAAAAACATTACCCTGTTCTGCCAGCTATGTGAAATAAATAAATCTACCAGCATGTTTGTGCATACACTGAAATACTTATGTACCCTGCTCACTTGATTGCTTGCTTGCTTGCTTAGGGAAACCTAAAGCCTTTGTTTTGAGTTGTCTGTTTCTCTCCTCTTGTTCCTCTGCTTGTCACTGATAAAATTAGTAAGTTGCCTAGTAAGTGCCAAAGAGGGTCAGTCTGGCAGGAAGCTGCAAAAGTAGTAGTTTCCAATGTGTTCAGTAGTGCGGTGATAGTGAGAGGACGGTGAGTGATAGTGAGAGGCAGCAGCCTCTCCCATGAATGTAGGCTTTCCTCATGTAGAAGTTAAAAGGCACACTAGCACTGGCACCTTAGCTGCAAGTGGGACTGTGTTCCAACAAGGGCTGTCGTGGTTACCTGTGCTCATCATGCTGCAGTTCCAATTCCAGTCAGTTGATCTCAACACTGAGATGTGATCTCGAGATGTGTTGCACCACTTGCTGATGAAACTTCTATCAGAGGATGCACATCAGGTGCACAGCCACAGCTCTGCTGCCCTCTGCTTATTAGCTGGGTTTCTGTAATTAACTTTACAGGGTAGTTTGTGCATTGAAGGGGTTTGAAAGCAAACACCAGCCCATGACTCACGTATCAGGAACCTGCCCTTGCTATGTCTCCACTGTGCATATGCCACTTGGCAGTAACTGCCAGGAAAAGCCATCAAGCTTGCAAACTTGGGAACTCAGGAGTGCAAACCTACAGGCTAGATGTGCCTTAGGATTGTGGGCAGTGACTGGGACAAGAACAGCAGAGGGGGGCATTTATCTTGCTGGCTATGGCAGGTGAATGTTGCCCCTGCCTCCACAGTGAGGCCCCACTCTTGCCTCTGTGCTGCTGCTCCTTGCAGCTGGTTGCCCAGTAGCTTGAACCCCCATTCTTGCCTTCTTCCCTGGTGAGCTGTGGGGCCCCAGCCTCTTGCTGCAGCTCGCCTACAGCATGGGGAGGCTCTGGTCAGGGATGGGCTCTTCACTGTCCAGTTTAGTGCTTGCCTCTGGCTCAGGCCCAAAGTGAATCTGCCAGAGAAGTCCTGCAGCAGTTTAACATGTTTCTGTGGGACGGACACAGGCTGGTGATGAGTATCAGATACTTGTAACTAGTCCAGCTCTAACTCTTACCTAAGGCATGACCCTGGCAGAGCTTCTCAGTAAAACAGTAACCACTTTTTTTCTCTCTCTCACTCTGTTTTTGGTTTGTTTGTTTGTTTGTTTTGTTTTAACATCATAGACAATGGAGTATAGTTTTTGATTTTCTTCTAAAGGAGTGCTGAAATCTCCCGGGCAACTTTGGGTTGTGGCAGAGGTCAGATTAAATCTGTGGCAGAAGGATCAGGGGAGGCACCTTGAGGGAGAAAGGTGCAGAAACCACTTTGTCCATCATGGTGCAAGCACACAAGGCTACCCTGGTGACCAGCTGTTATAGGTTCATTAAAGCAGTTTTTCCCCCAGCCGGGGGGTGGGGACAGGTGGGCATGGGGACGGTCGCCAGCGCGAGTTCGGCAGACGCCCCGCCTCCGCCTCCCCTCTGTCCCCGAGCATCCGCCCACGAGGGCAAGCCGGGGGGAGCGGGCCGGCGCGGGGACCGCCGCTCGGCCGGCCCCCTCCCCAGTCTGCCGCGGGCCATCGGCCCCGTGTAGAGCCCCACGGGTCGGAGCATGGGCCTGCCCGAGTGCAGCCCGGCAGGCGCGCTGTGGCGGGCGGCATCCGATGAGCTCTCGCTGGCCTGTGAAAGTCCGGGGGAGAGGGTGTAGGCCTCGAGTCACTGCAGCCGGGCGCAGTGGCGCATGCCTGTAATCCAAGCCGCGGGGAGGCTGAGGCTGGAGGACAGCGTGAGCCCGGGGCTTCTGGGCTGCACGGCGCTGTGCCGAGTGTGCGCCGCAAGGTGTCCAGTGTGGTGACGCAACCGATCCTGGAAAAGCCAGCGGGAGTGCCGCGGCCGAAGGCAGCGGGGAACAGCGGCTCATCCCGCTGTGCTGCGTGCCTGCGCTGCCGCCCAGCCCTGCAGAGG
>VYZS01043258.1:0-24652 GCA_013400695.1 Neodrepanis coruscans | reverse complement strand
AGCCACCCTGTGCTTTCCTCAACCCCAGAATGTCACAGAAGAGTTGCAGCATCCAGATCACACTTCCATGAGAAATTCACTGCTCCCAATGCTCTTAGCGAGGTTCTATTACTCTTTTATATGGAAAGTTTGGCTTTCAGTGTCACTCTCCCCTTGTTAGACACAGTCCACTCTCTAGCTGCTAAGATGATGAAAGGATATCATAAAAAAAATCACCCCCCCTTTTTATAACCAGGGACTCTGAGTCTGTTCAATGCTGACATTCTTATCTTTTAGCTAGGCTTATGTTGCTACAGACATAGAGAGAGTAAAACATGGGTCATAGTGTCTTTGATTATTGGGGCATAACAGACTGTTCAGAGCCAGTAACATCAACATTATTCTTATACTTGGATGGATCTTGTGAAACACTCTCTTCCTACAAACATTCTCATCATGATATCAGTGTTTAGTATCAGAGCAGATAGCTGATCACTGCTTTTAATCAACTGGGCAGTTTTTAGTGGTCTACTGGAACAGGGCAAAAGTCACTGTATAAATGTAGTACATGGTTGTTTATCTCTCAGGCAAGATTCAAAAAATACTCAGTTAAGAGTACAGAAACAACAGAGTACAGAAACAATTAACTGATTGCTTGATCTTGGATCCACCCATGTGAAAACAGCTGCTGCTGCTGAATTCCATAATGAGTTTACATTAGCAAAGGCATTCCTATAGCAGTCTCTTAATCAGATAATGTGGGATGATGCTATCTCCTGCTCTGTTCATGTGAGTGCTGGATGCTCCTACAGTGTGTCTGTGTTAGCCTCTGCCATTGCATTTCTGGTTAAGAGAACCCCATTAGAGAGAGATAAAAAACAGAAGAGGAAATAGTTCACTGCATAAAAGGGAATCAGGCAGTTCTGCATGGGCTCCAGCAGCTGCTGTCTTGTAGCCATTCCCCCTTGCTCCAAAGTGGGAATCCACTGCAGGGCACCCACTGGGACGCAGGAAGGTGAGCTGTCCCTGCCCACCCTGCATCTCACCAGGGTGCTGCGCCAGTCTGCCAGCGTGGTCTTGGCTGATACTGGCCATACTCCTTCCTACATCATGTCACCAGCTCTTAGGAAGAGATGTAATTTCTTCCCAGCCTCAGTTCTCTGCAGAGCTTTCTACCCAGAATAAGACAGAAAACCCTTCACTTCTCCTCCTCCATGTGTCTCTTAAAAGATGAGTGTTTGGAGTTCTAGGACCAAGGAAAAAATCCTAGGCTGTGATTTGTTTTCCACACTGGTTGCCCTCCCCTTACCCAGTTCTCAGCCTGGGAAAGAAGACTGGATCATCTCATTTGGAAGGAAAGGTTGAGGGTCCTGGGCCTGTTCAGCCTCAAGAACAGACAAGAGAGAGGGGACCTCATCAAAGTCTGAAGGAAGGTGTCAGAGGATGAAGCCAGGCTCTGCTCCGTGGTGCCCAGCAATAGAACAAGCGGCAACAGGCAGAAACTGGAAAATCAGAAGTTCCATCTGAACATGAGGAAGAACTTTACTGTGCAAGTTCTGCGTGCACTGGAACAGATTACCCAGAGAGGGTGTGGAGTCTACCTCACTGGAGATATTCCAGAACAATCTGGACACAATCCTGTGCAATCTGCTCTGGGATAACCCTGCTTGAGCAGGGAAGATGGACCAGATGATCCACTGAGGCCTCTTCCCACCTTACCCATTCTGCAATACTGTGAAGATGCTCTATATAGCAGAGATATGCTGCCATGATGGTGATTGAGACTAGGCATTTCTAACCTGCTTCCTTCCAGCTCACTGCCAGGCAGGCAGGACAGCATGACCCAACAAGAAGAAGGCTCCAAAATGCAGCAGGCCCTCCAAAAACCATGTTCTCTATGAACCGTGGTTTGATGTGAACCAGAGTTAAGAAACTTGGGTGTAAATATTTATCTGAGCTGTTTTACACAGCTTCATCTTCCTGTCATATTTCACTAACTGCTTCCCTCTCCCTTATTGCTAAAACACAGCTCCAACCTAACTAAAACATTTCTTAAAATACGCATGGCCCAGTGACAGTAAATCAGTTTGCAAGGACACACTTTGAAACATTTCCTTTTCCTTCCAAGAAATGGAGCCCTGCTGGTTTATTTTAAAGTGTTCCATATAAGTAGGACTGGGAGAAACAATTCTCATCTGCCAAAGGCCAAGTGGGTTTTCCACTTGGAGGTGGAAAGGGAAGTGGCTGGGGATTAGCTTGATTCACACTATTTGTTTCACACCACTTTTTCTTCCTGCTTCCATAGATTACTTGTGCCTTCTGAGGAGTCTGGAGCAATGCCAACAACGGATGGCAACGACGGAGAATATCATGCAAAGTATGGAGGGGATGGCCACTGCATGGAGCACCAGTCTTCCTGACAGAAGTGGGTCTTTCTGGACAGCTTATGTAATGGGGATGTTCTTAAATGGCACCGGGCTGGAATGCAAATAAGGACGTTTGGAACTTGTTATGGCTTGGGGCTGTTTCTGGCTACTGAACAAAGCTTCGTCCTGTCCTCCATCAGCAATGCCCATGCCTGGAGACCAGCATGAGGCTTTGGTCCCATGACACAACACCGCCTGGAGTTCCAAAGCAGAGCAAAACTCTCAGCTGTCACTCAAAGAGAAAGACAATCACCTGAAAAGAGGCCCAAAAGCTTTAAGCAGAAAGACAAGGCCATAGTTATAATCCATCAGCTGTGATTCTGTAAAAAACAGGGTGTCCACCTGCAGCTCTGTGCTCCCTCACTGTGGTGCCAGAACTGGGCAGAGAGATGAAAAGTGATGAGTACAATAAAAAAAAGTCCTGCTACTTCCAAGCCTCATCCCTGATACTGTGTTTGTGGACAGAATCTGTGAAAATTATGGGCAGTCGCTCCTGAGAACATCCACGGGTGGTCTTTTCTTTGCAAATCTTAAGGTTCATCAGGAGAGGGGTGTTTATATATTCTGGGACAACAACAACAAACAAGCACTGCAAGAAAAATGCTTACTACCAGTGAGGAGGATACTTAGCCATCACCTGCAGCAGAATCAGGCTCTGAACATCTGAAGTACACACTTGGAAAAAGTATTTTTTGCATCAATATCAATTTGAAAAACTTTGAGCAACACAAATGCAAGTCTCTTCTCTGTCACCAGCACAGCAAATCACTAATTAATGGAAACCAAAAAGATCAATAAATATTGGTGTTGATTCAGGAATGCTTCTGTATTTCATGCATTTGGCCTGCCAAGACACGAACAACTGCCAGAGGAAGCACTTCCTTCTGCCTTCTAGTACTGGCAAAGAAGGTCGAAGTAGTGGGAAAAGTAAAACCTTGTTTCATAAAATTTATTCACCTTTTCCTGGAGGTCCAAATGGGTTTGTTGCAATTCTGATGTCCAGGGTCAAGCAAATTTAAGATATCTGTTGACAGTGGATTAGACCAAATGGTTGTCACCTGTTGGGACTTCCCTGCAGTGCTTCTTCCCACAGTGAAACCTCACCAAAATAGATTTCCCCTACACGTTTTCATATATTTTTATAGCAGAATTCTTTCCCCATCCCTTTCCTGACTTTGAACCAACCCTAGGAATGTTGGAAGGAACTCATGCCTTTGCAGCTATGAAGAAATCCTCTGTGCAGCTCTACACACATATATGATCTCTGGCCTCAAGCTGCAGCCTGCTCCAATGATAAGCATGGCATCAATGATTATGAGATGACTACAGATAATACTCACATGGGAAATCAGTGAGGGCATACCTGTATAAAGCCCTTTAAACCATTTAATTTAGGCTGGTATTTTGGGGTAGAAGTTTCTGTTGTGAAGTTGTATATATAACATTGGAAGGGAACTCAGGTTTCACAGTATAAAAATTCACAACTGAGGCCAAAGTAAATTAATCATTTTCTTTCTTTAAAAATGCAAATAAAGAGTTCACTGAATTGAGCTTTTGCAAAATGAAAAACTTGCAGAGCAGCCAGACCTGAGGAACAGAAAAATGTAACACATTCCTTAGTGTCTTTAAAATAACCCCTTCCCCCTTCCTTCATGGTTCAAAACCCCTCTTTCTGCCATGTTAAAAATTAAAAACTCATAGACAGCTGGGTCTGCTCAGCAACAGAATTCTTTCAGCCTTTCTGTGCGGGCATGAGTAGGGTAGTCCAGCCCCTGCTAAGGCGCAGATTAACTCCCTCTCCCTGAAATACTGCAGAATACTCACGTTCGGTGTGTGATACAGCGAAATATAAACTGCACAAGGAAGAGAAAGTGCAAACCACAAACAGTTTATGAGGCAGAAATCACAGAATCACGGAACATGCCAAGTTATAAGGGACCAGCAAGGATCATCAAGTCCAACTCCAGCCCTGCATCCATTCCTAAAAATCACACCATGTACCTGAGAGTATCATTCAAATGCTTCTTGAGCTCTGTCAGTCTTGGTGCTGTGCCCACTGCCCTGGGGAGCCTGTTCAGTGTCTAACCACTTTCTCAGGGAAGAACCTGTTTCTAATATCCAACCTAAACCTCCCTTGACAACTTCAGGACATGCCCTCTGGTCCTGTCACTGGTCACCACAAAGATCAGTGCCTGCCCCTCCTCTTCCTCTCACAAGGAAGCTGTAACTGCAATGAGGTCCCCCCTCAGTATCCTCTTCTCCAGGCTGAACAGACCAAGTGACCTCAGCCACTGCACATATGTCTTCCCCTCAAGGCCCTTCCCCATCTTCATTGCCCTCCTTCGGACACTCTCTAATGGCTTAATACCTTTCTTATATTGTGGTGCCCAAAACAGCCTCAATATTGCAGGCCAGAGCAGAGCAGGGCAATCCCCTCTCTGGCCCAATCAGTGATGTTCACTCCCCAGTCTGTCTGTACATCCAGGGTTGCCCCATCCCACGTGCAGAATCCTCCACTTTCCCTTGTGGAACTCCGTATGACCGGTGATTGCCCAGTCCTCTCATTTGTCAAGGTCACTCTGCAGAACCTCCCTGCCTTTGAGGGAGTCAACAGCTCCCCTGAGTTTTGTGTCATCTCCAAACTTGTTTAGTATCCCCTCCAGGTCCCCTGAGCAGACTGCGCAGCTCCACGTGAAACTGGTATGAATCCTCACCTCCCCCAGGCACACACCCAGGGCGAACTGCCAAGGTGCCAGTTGTCAACAACACCCCATTGAGACTGACCAGAGAGTGACCAGAGACTCAGCACCTTTAGACCTGCCTTGGCTTTCATTCAGGAATAGAAGGAGACTTGTTTCCAAGCTAGTTTCCCCCAGCCCTAATGCAAATAGGTGCATGAATTGTGCTCCTCAAGGAGACTTCATGTTCCCCCACGTGACTGATGTTGTTGCCGGCAGACAGTGACCCCAGTCCCTCCACCAGGTCACTGCCAGCAGCCTCCCGTGCCTGTGAGTTTAAGTACTAAGTGAATGTTGCTTTATGTTGAGTGGTGATGTTTCTCATCTATTTACAATGATTAAACCACTTTATTTGCAGCTTGGCCATGGAAAGGACTTTGAAAAGAGGCAGCTCTGTGCATCTGGATTTCATTAGAGTTGAACATTAATTCCTTTATGCCTTATAAGCATCCTGTTTGCATTTTATAGACTTGAGGTTGTTAAATGGTATTCTCAGAGCTGGCTAGCTGAAAAATGGGTTAACAGTATCTCTGTTAGCACAGACACCATGAAAGGCATTTCCCTCTTTCTGTTGAGGGCTCATTTGCCTGTTAGCATAGGTATTCTCACAGTAGCATTCAACAACTCTTCTTCAAAACAAAAAGGTTTGTGCTGAATTGCAGGATTTAATTCCACAGAATTCTGCCATTGATCGAAATGAAAAAGAGACATACCAGCCTCAAATGAGGATCCAAACATAATGTATTTCAGAGAAGCTGCAAGTCTAAAGTTACATGAGCTGGGCAAATTAAAGTAGATTTTGGCTTAAACAATTGTACTTTTTTCCAGTTTTTAGAGTCACAGGAAGACATTAAGGGTTGAGCAGTGACAGAGGCCAAGGGAGAGACATCACTCAGCAGCTGAGCAAAGGTCAAGAAAGGGAAGGCAGGAGGGAGCACCATTAATGTGAGCTGAGCCCATGTGACACAGGAGGTACAAAGGAGGGATCTGAAAACACAGCCTGAAGAGCTGCCAGTGGGCTGAGAAAGGGACGGAGAGAAGCTGATCATGGAGGATGAGGAGCTCAGAGATCACATAACTTGGAGGCCAGGAGAGAATTTGCCAAGTGAGGCTAACAATGAAATGTGCACATTCTTGTACTAAAAAGCTCTTGCTATGAACCAATGCAAGTCAAGCTGTGTGGCCTGAAAGAACATCCCAGTTCTTTGATGGCATGAGAGGTGGAAAAACACCAGCAGTGGAATCAAACTATTCATGTAAAGTTCCTTACACAAGGCTCTTACAACTGTTCCACAGGAGCAACTGCTGCAAGCCACTGCAGAAGCTCAGAGCCAAGGAAAAGAAACAATGAAAGCAGAAATTCTTGCTCCCCTGAAGCCAACAATAAAATATTGGTGCTCTGCAAATGATGGGGGTGGTGGGAGTGAGCATGTCATCCCTTGGGAAATGGACAAAGGCTAAACAGCATAATGACCCCTCATACCCTTCAAGGGCACAGGCTGGGGTCATGGGTGTTGGATCTGCATGACAGAAGGGCAGCATGGAGACACAGAGGTCCACCTGCCTCCAGGAGCACCTGGTGAGTGACCATAGGGCTTTTTGGAAATATAGTTCTCTGTGTCTCCATTTCTGGTATGGCCTGAAGGAGGAGGTGATGGAAAACTCCAGGAAATATTCCACTTTAAGATACTTTTTCTGATTCATACATTATTTCCTGCCTTAATTTCTCCAAAACTTTTTCAGTTTTGTCTTAACTCTACAGGAACTAGTGTAAAAACTGTATCAGCTGAAATGAGGCCAAACATAGGACATACTGTGGGGTACAGATGACCCGAAAGGCTTCCTAATCTGCCCCTTATGCCTCATTTCCCATTACTTGGGCTTAAGACATTAATGTATGAACTAATATCTCCAGTCATGAGTATTTTTGTGGTTCCTTGGTAAATACTTTATAATATATATAAATATAGATTTTTTCCCAAAAAATCTGAACACCAAAAGGTGTTCAGAATAGAAAACAATTGTCCAGCAAGATTTACAGAAGAGTTATGTAGATGGAATTTGTATATGCCATTATTTATCTGTTAGTCCTACTAGTTCTATTGATTTTCAGATACAAAATTTTCCTAAGGCTGAATAGTAGCCTCTTCATGTGCAATCCCTATGGAAGGACACATGCACATACACATCTGCATACACACTTATACATGCACAAAGCTCTTTAGGTTATAAATTTCCCAGTAAATGTGGCAGACAACTTCAAAAAGAACAAAAACAAGCCTGTCAATAGGAAGTATGAAAAATAAGTTTTAGATCACAAAAACATCCTGTTTTGCTTCAGTTTCTCTATCACAGTCCATAAACTGGACTCCACCCTATCTGTTTTCAGAGGGGCTAACTAGGGACGCCTGGGTTTGGAAACTTTCATGTCCTTATCTGTCCTGCCATTTGCTCTGAGCTAACATGAGGAGGGTAGCACTACCCAGAGAAGGAAAGAGAGGCTGATCCCCAGTACATGGCCACTGAGCACCCATCCCTGTGCCAGTCGTTCCCACAGCTCTAAGATCTCTCAGGAGGAAATGTGGAAAAGTGGAAAATGAGCAGAAGTGGGTTTTACTTTTTTTTAGTTTTGTTATAAATCACAGTGACTGCCACACTCCCAAACTCTGGCTGAAATGGAGAAGATCCTGTTAAGCAGACTTGCTGTTTGCTCTATGAGGTGTCAGCAATCATACTGCTGACACTGTCAGAGACCAGTCAGAGAACACTCTGACGGGATACCAGCCCCTCACAAGCAGCACACTGACAGGTAGGAAGCTGGCAAGGCAGGTATCCTGTCTTAGCTGAGAAACCATCCATGTAGATGATGTGTCCACCACACTTAAGTAACACCCCTGGGTGATCTGTACATGCAGCTCCCAGCCAGACACCATGGACTGTTCCCTGAGCAGCACTGCAAAATGGGTGACATGTTGCCAGTGCTCTGCAGGCTGCTGGGGGTGTTCATGTGAGACAGGTGCAGTGTGACATGGGTGTGACCAGACACCATGATGCAGGATGCAGGACGCAGGCAAGCAACAATCTGAGAGGCCAAGTGCTGCTGTGGGTGCTCTTCAGAGACACATTTATACAGATCTGCTGGGAGCTCTTGCTGTGACAGTGTCACTGGCAAGGGTGGAGGAGTGAGCAGTATGCGGGTGAAGGTGAACAGAACAAATACAGGAGTCTAGGGGTGCTTGTGAGAGTGCTAGTGTGATAGAGGGCTGGTAAATCTGTGACAGGCAGGAAGACAGAGGATTGTGTGCTGATGTAATGCTGTCAACAAGGGACTAGGAAACCATCCACAAGAAGGATCACAAAATCACAAAATTAGCTAGGTAGGTTGGAAAAAAACCTTCAAGATCATCAAGTTCAACCTACTACCTAACACCATCTAATCCACTAAACCATGGCAGTAAGTCCTTTTTTAAACATNGAGGGGCGGGAGGGGCGGCGGCGGCCCCGCCCCGGTCACAGCCCCGGTGGTCGGAACGGCCGAACCCCCCCGGTCCCCCCGAGCTCCGCGGGGGCTCCTTCGGGCACGGGAAAGGTTTCGGAGGGCATCCCGGAGCCTCCTCTGNCAGCTCCCTAAGCTGCTCTTCATATGGCGTAAGTTCCAGACCCCTCACCAGCCATATTGCGTTTCTCTGGATGCGTTCAGATATCTCAAAATCTCTTCATCAGAGCTGCAAATCAGAATCCTATATATTACAAGCAGGAGAGGATCTGAGATCTCTTGGCTGGTCATGAAGAACAAGTATCCCCTACATCTTCAGGCTAATTAAAAGAAAATATATCTATGGTACATTCCTCATCATCTCTCACAGTAATGAAGAAAAAACCAGTTTGACTACTACAACTACTACAACTAACTGTAGATTTNCTCCAGGCTGAACGGCCCCAGCTCGCAATGGCCTCAATGACCATTGTGGGCGCTGTCCAAGAGCAAAGCCCGGAACGAGTCAGGGGGAGAGAGGCACCCAGAAAGTGACGTTAAAAGATCGATTTTCTGAGCAAATGCGGTGGGAGAGCCAAGAATTGGCAGGATAGCCGGGCCCATGTGTTTTGGAGGGCCGCTGTTCCTGCACGTCAGGGTACCTGAAAACGGTTTCACACTCCAAGACTTTGAAGGCTCTTGTTACTGGAATTTTTGCCATTCCATACAGATCGGAGTGGTCTATAACCGCTCTCAGAAAGCGGCCCGAGCTCCTGCTGTCCCCCATTTCTGGTGCTGCCTAAAGTGGGGTCTGCCTGGAGGACTGTCTGCGGCGGCTGAGGCTTCTTGGACCAGTTGTCATGGAAAAGGCAGGAAAAGCAATAGTGGCCCAANTTTATTTATTTATTTATTTTAACAGAACTTGCTATTTATTTCTGTGGAAACTCCCTGCAAAGAAAATTGTTCCATTCAGCTACTGTTTGTGTTGGATGATTCGTTTCAGAATTTCAAATTGACATTTTGGATAATATATACAGTTTTCCCTCTTATTTTCCATTATTTCAGGCTAACTTTACACTAATACGATATTCTGTTGTTTGTTCTGTTGAGTACAGAACAGCAGCTGCGGTTCCGTGAAGCCCGGGCACCCTTGTCCAGCCGCAGCCGGTGCCGAGAGCTGCGCTCAGTGACGGCTGCAGCTGCTCCCGGGGAGGCAAAGGGACGAGGCAGGATGCGTTCCGCGCCCGTCGTTCTGTCCCGACACGGGCTCACGGTAACGCACACCTGACAGGTCTCATGGGTCAACAGCGGGATGCAGCAGCAGCAGCTCTACATATACGCCTTACGCACCGACGCTCCCGAATCCTCCCCGTGACTCCCGTCCCGGCTCCGCAAAACATCTGTTCCGCACATCCACCGGCCCCGCACACGCATCGGCCTCCGCCTCCGTCGCCCCCTGCACGTCCAGCGCCCCCCGCTCCACCTTCGCGAATCCTCCCGCACCCCCGCGCCAACGGCCGAGCGATTCTGCCACCGACCCTCAGCACAGCCACTCCCGGGGAGCGACAGACCCGCCGCGCTCCGCGGCGCAGCCCCGGCGGGAGGTTCGGCGTCGCGGGCGCGGTACTTGCCTGGCCCCGCGCGGAGCCCGCGGCANCTGGAGAACTGTCTGCGGCGGCTGAGGCTTCTTGGACCAGTTGTCATGGAAAAGGCAGGAAAAGCAATAGTGGCCCAAGTGCATCCCCTCCCCGCCCCCCCATTTGTATGTTTTAATTACTCTTGTTCTGTAGGTAGTTTCTTTTAAAAAGTATTCTATCCTCACAGCAGGGAATTTTTGTGTCTGTAAGGAAGTCTGTTTGTGTTTAGAAAGAAGCCCCTAGAGAGACTATTCAAAGGTAAACACGTTCCAGGGGCAGACACTTTCACAGTTCTGTCACTTTGAGAAATATCTGTAATATAAAATCCTCTCTGGAGATGTGCTGAAAGGGATATATTACATGGGAAATACGTACTCTACTCACGCTAAGGTATTTTGATCTCTTTCACGTTGTAGCTTCAGTCCTCCAAACAAGTACTTAAAGCTTTAAATAAATGGAAGTGTTTAAAAAACAAAAGTGCACCATATCTCAGTCACACAGAGCATCTTGGAGAGTCGAAGTATTTTTAAAAACTATAAAGAAATATGAGGAATGCTGTATTTACTACCTGGTACTCTGTGGTCTGGTCTTTGTTTTCTTCCTGCATACAAGATTTGACAAGTTGTGATATTTTAGGAATGACATATCCTTTGTCTCTAAACAACCCTTACAAATGCATAAAAGATACATAAGAGACACTTTTAAAAATTAAAGAGTAGCTCCCCCTCCCCATGTATGTGTTTTGTCTTTAAAAAGACAAAATAAGCAGCTAGTCTCCCTTGCCTCTCCACACACATTGATGGACTACTACAAACTACACAGTCCCTCCCCATCAGCTCTTATTCTCCTGGGACACACCTCAGGAGGCAATTCCTGTAAGAGGAATGGTACCAACGGGAGAGACAAATTCAAGACTGCAGACAAGACTGATGCATATTAGTGCTTCTCATCCATATTTTTCCATGTCTGGTGCCCACAATCTGCTTGCTGTTGTAGCAAAAATACAATAATTAAAATGGCATAACTTTTTCCAAAGGAACTCCCTGGACAAGACCTTCTTTTTCCTAAATAGCTCTTTCCTAATCTATCAGCAGAAAATTTTTTCTCTGCACTTGCAAGTTCCTCTGAATTTAACAATAGTCATTATACTAAATAAAAATGCTTTAGAGCCTCAAAGCTTATTACACACCCACTGGTAGCTTGGTGGAGTTCAGCCATGTTCCTTTATCTCCACTGCATGGGCAAGGGGTTTTAGGATATTTGTGTTATAGATCAGCAAAAATTAATGGTAACAAAGAGAACATTTCTCATAAATTTTTCAGCAAACTTAGAGAATTCGCTTCCTTTCCCTTTTCCTCCTGCCCAAGGAACATCCACAAATGCTAGTTTCTGAAGAACAGTGAATCTTCATAAGAAAAGAATTATATATAGCCTGCTGTGTTCTCAAACTAGTTTGTTTTATGGTATCACAGCAGCCATGTAGGGGAACAGATATGGAAAAAGGAAATAGTTTTATTGGGCTGGGGTACAAATGCTCAGGCACTCTTCAAGGAACAGAATTAGGGATGTGAAATTTAGAAAGGTCATCTCTGCTTGTGTTGGCTTTGCTTGTGGCTTTGTTGTTCCATTCCATCATCTGCATATCTTTCTGAATCACTCTGCAATGTTTGGTTTGTTTTTTTTTTTCCTTTTTGAAATGAGAATACACATCAAGCATGTTTCAAAGCTACAACTGCTCCAAGCCAGCCAAATTGGCTGCAAGCCCGGCTATTATAGAGAGGAATTCAGTCTTGGAAAACTGACAGCATTAATGGTCTTTAGGTCCCTGCTGTCTTTCAAAGGGGCACTGAATGTCAGTGCTCCCCTGAAACAGCCTTCTCTAGGAGGGAAGCCCATTTGTAAGTTGATCAAAACCAACTTGTTCCAACTGTAGCCCTTAAAGAGTCTTTAAAAAAAAAGAATCCAGCAGCCCTCAAAAAAAAAAAAACAAACCAAATAACTTTAACAGTTTGGAATTTGTTTTCAAAAGGGCATTCAAGATAAATTCATTAACAACTGTTAAAATACATCAATTCCAAATCACTGGCTTTGGAAAAATGCAAATTGTGCACTACCTTATGGGATGCGTCACAGAGGGACCCAATTCCACACCTCTGGCTCTGTCTACATTAGAAAATGAAAAATAGGCCAAGGAATTCCACACCAATGTAGTTGTTTCCTTTGCTGGTTATGGCTTTGTTTCAGAACATAGTGCAGTCCTTATCCTCCTGTGCAAGCAGAGAAGGGCTTTTAATACTCCCCTTATCTATGGGACAGGGCTGGAAATTTTGCTGCTGTCAGATCTCCATGATGCTGTTGCATAGGCAGCAACCATGAGGTCTCTATCTGGCAGAGCCACTCAAACAGGCAGGCCAGGGCTGAACAGAAGGAAATTTTTTGAAGTTATTATTTGATATTGCAGAGAAACTATTTGGAAGAGTCTACCAACACATAGGATCACCAAATACTTTTGCTGTGCTCCTGGGTTTGTTATCTGTACTACAGAGCTACAGACAGACAGCATGACTCAGGGCTTGCCATGCTGCTGATGCTGTAAGGCTGCTACCCATCTAATGGTCTGATGTACAGCAGCCCTAATTAGACATGGGCTGAAGAGATGTAGGGGTCAGCTAAGACACTTTGCCAAGTCTGGCACTGTACTGTCTGAGAGTCGAAGCCAGGGAGGACTGTCCTTCCCTTCAAGCCTTAAGTCATGGGCTGTGTCTGACAGCAGGACATTGGGTTTGTTGGGTCATGAATCAGATCTGTGGTTTGTGCTGTGAATTTGGATGATAACCTATGACGTGTGAAGGCTAGCCCATAAAATCCTCCCTACACAATGCCATTTAAAGTGGTTGCCCAGGTTTAATCTTGTTCTCAAGCCAAAGGTTGAACAGGCCCCTGCTGCAGAGGGAGTACATCCCATAGTCATTGTGTCCTCCTCTCCCTGATTTACGTGGTGTTTCTTTAACAAGGCTCACTGACATCCTGCGTGCCTGGTTCCTTTGTCTGCTAGAGCTCCATTCTGGACAAAAAGTACCACAAGGATTTCTACACAATGATTCAGCACGTCTGAAGAGCATGAAGGCTACTAAAAGGAATAGGTTTCTAAATGACAGATACTCCTTTTTCTTTCCTCCCTCAGGGCAAAAAGTCAGTTTTATGACAGCATTTCTTGCCACAGTCCTCTCAACAACCATTTCCCATGCTGCCATTGCCAGTCACTGCCCCTTCTTACCCTCAGCCTAAGGAGCTTTATCTCTCATGGCTGACTTCCTCCTTTGCGAAAGGTTTTTTTCCCAATTAGCAACAGGTTCCTTCACTGCTTGCCTAGTATTCATTAGAGTGGAGTGGCACATAGTTTTGCTGCTAGGCCAGGAGAAAAATGTATTTACAACACACTGAATGTTCTCCCACATCTACACTTCCCCACCCCTTCACCTCTTTCCTAGTGTGGATGGAATCAGAGAATATACAGATCTTTTAAAGCCAGCTCTATCTTGGGATCGTGCTCCTGTTTGCAATACAAACACACAGCGTGTCTTGCCATGCTGTTCATTAAGCAAGTAGGATTACAAAAACACCTCACTTATGCTATTTGGCCAAGGTGTTGCTGCTTCTGGAATCTCATCTTTTGCATTTTCATGCGCACTAGACCAGCCAGTTTCAGTAGTGTTAAACCTTTAATTAATTGTAAGAGTAGCTGTAAATATCCATGCAAAAATCCACAACCCACTTAAATCTGTGGGATAACTCCTTGGTTGCCCCCTGCTCCCCTGTTTCAATGACATACTAATCACATGAATAAACCCAGTAAGATTGGGCCATGATTTTAATCAATGTGATAATTAAGTTTTGCCTTGCTTCTGTTTCATAGTTAGACTCCTGCAGACTCAGAGGAGAAAGCCACTGGATTAGCAAAGCTGTATTTTCTGAACAGTTTTTCCAAATGTGGGAGAAACTGGAAAGGGAAAGAGCTGGAGAACAGGTCTTTAGATCTTTAATAGTGATGCCATGAGGAAGGTTCTCTTCCTGTACCTATTCTAGTCATTTCCTGTCTGGAAAGAGCTCAACACAAATCTGTTTTAAAAGGGCAGGAATGTCTATTTACATTACGACTGCTTTATCTCAGATAGAAGTTTAGAATCCAAGGCTTGATTCCCACATGAAAAGAGCACCTGCCCAGCATTCTGCTCTCACACACTGGATCTTTCTGAGGCAGTTGAAAGGCAGGAGTCCCCTGGATGCTGGGAGACCTATGACTTCCTTTGTTTTCTGAGTAAAGGCCAGGTCTTTTGAGGATTCTGCTTTGTGAAGCTGACGTGGAAGTCTTCTTCATACAAACTATCGCAGCAGAAGTGCTGAAGCAGCAATGACTTGCCCCATACAATGGAGGAGAGTAAGCCTTAGTCAGGTCCATTATAAAACTCTAACAGAGGCACCAAAGCACACTCATAGGAAACCTTCAAGCACAGTCTCGCTCCAGGTTCCACCCTCCTCCTGTCTGTAATATTATCGCAGCCAGAAATTTAGTGGCCTTGAATCAGGCCCTGGCTCTCTGGTGCTGAGCTTTGCCTTTCAACTCTCCTTGATGGAGGCTGTTTGAAAAAAGTACAACGTTGGTATTTGTACAGAGGGGAGGATTGCACACTGAGGCTTGAGTTTGTTTCTTTTCACTTTCCTTAAACTTGAAATACCTACTGGGATTCTACTCCCAGTTTTAAAAAAAAACAGCCTCTCATAAGAGAGATGAAGCATGGGAAATTTGAGGTCAAATCCTCAATGGAAGCAAACTCAGGATGACAGCAGATGTTGCTGTGTGACCTGACCTTGGCGATATCTGGTATCTGCTGTAGCAGTACACTGAGACAGGGTCATTTAAAAAGAAAAACTGTGAATGTTGGCAGGCTCAAAGAGCCTTTTCAACATGCTCTATGCGCCAGAGCTCTTGAAACATAGTTTAAACAGGTGATTAAAGCTATGCATTTTCTAAAATAGTTTAGAAAGGAGTTGCTGTGGTTGTTAAGAGTATGCTGGTACATTCTATCTCCTTAGAGGTGTTTTGTTTAGCTCAAGGCATCCCATCAGATGCTGTAAGTGCCCAGGAGAGACGGAGTCAGAGGTGTGTACTGCTCAAGTCTGGACATTCAGGAGCTTCTGAAAACCTACATGTGCTAAAAATGGTCTTTTGTTGCTCTGTGTCCCTCAAGGGCTGGGGGGCAGGTGGAAGTCCCAAGCCCTGCGTGCTGCTACAGGCCCCAAGCATCACCAGTGTGCATAGCAGTGGATGGGAAGTCACCCATAACCTTATCCCACAGTTAAAGCATGTCACAGAGCTGTTCCCTCAACATTAAGGGACATCAGAGCTCCTCCCTAGGCCCATATTAGCTCATGATTGCTAGTTCTAGTGACTGGCCATTTATGGGAAAATATGTGCTTTTGAGAGTGTGAGGTTTTGCCATGGCATCACTCTGCCGACACAGAAAGAGCTGTTCTTTCCAGCTTCCAGCTTTGGTACTGACTACATGATTTAACTTTGGAAAAGGAGGTGATTAGTGCATTCTGTTTGTGTTTGGAGAGGAATGCCCAACAGCTTGTGAAAATGATTCAGTGCGTATGTTGGGCAGGGAGAGCACTGAGGGGTCCCTGTGGGAGCAGCCTGCATGCTCCTTGCAGTCCTTGCTAGGAGCAGTTCTGAGCAACAACCATAAAACAGTCATGGCTGCACAATGTTCATCCTGGAAAACTGGACCCCCCCCGGATTAATTATGAGAAGCACAGCAATGATCAGATGGTTTATGCAAAACTTACTTTAAGATAAATAAGAGCTGGGAAGGGTACCCCATCTTGAATCCAGGACCACCACAGGAGACAGCTGTATTGCACTGCACAGGTTACAACTGTTGTGCTTGTCTATGCTGAGTTCACTCACCAGGGAGCTGTGGGTTGGGGCACCTGAGTTATGTGATAAACAGCAACAACAGGTTGACCATGGCTGTAGATGCCATATTTCCCATGAGGAACATAAATAAATTGACATGAGACACATGATGTATATTTGTGACTGCATCACTGCAGCATGTGTTTTTTTCATGAGTATGTTTACAGACGTTTTTGGTCTGCTTAAAATATCTTTGGCAAGAGGCAGTTCTATGAATTTGAACCAACCCAAACACACTTCTGAGGTCACTACTGCCATGAGATCACCACCTGGGCACAGTGCTCAGGACCTTTGAAGGTTCCTTTTGTCTTTATTTACCATTTTCCCTCCTATTTGAAGCTGATCCAGGGCAATTACAATCCATCAAAGAAACAAACCAAAACCCTTTGCGAACCAGAGCTGTAACAGCAGGGTGTGGTGATTGCATATAGAGGCTAAGAAAAAGTGTGTGTTGCTGTGTTCTGATTTTTAGAAGGACTCCAAAATCATGAAGCCAGTGTACATATCAGATTACTGTGATCCTCTGGAATTTTGAGCACAGCCTCACACTAGCTCACTATTTCTGTGTTTTCACTTTCTGAAAGATATTTATGAACAAGTTTCATTTTTTCCTCTGTTTTGTCTTAAAACATGTTAATTTTATTTATAAATCTCTGACCCATGTCAACTTTTCAGGAAGCTGTCTTAGAGAGAGGTCCAATCTCAAATGTCAGGCTGTTGCAGGTCAGCTGCACCTTGGCCTAAGCCACGTGGGCAAAGCAGTCTCCAAACCAAGCCATTTTTTTTTTAATCAGAACAAAAATAGCCTTAAACTGCAAAGTGTCAAAGTTTTAGGGTGGAGTATGGTTGGAAGGCTACTGCAATGAAGGAGGAAGCTTTTGTTTTCTCTGTGGTAACACTGATGTGTCTGAACATATTTGGTAAGAAGAAGATGGCTCATTGACTAAAAATCCAGAGAAACATTTCTGGAGAGGTTATTCTCTCATGGCCCTTAAGCCCAGCCCTACAGCAACTCTGAAGTCTCTCTGTGTGCTCAGGGGAGCTTTGAAAAGATGCAACGTTTATTTGCTTGAAGAGATGGACAACTCCTGCTTAACCTTGGCCAGACCCAGACCATAATACCACAAATTTTCTGCTTCAGAAAAGGACATTGAATATAGAGTGTTAACAGGATAAAATAAGGGTCAATGGGGTTGGAAAGGTGGCTGGAGCATCTGGGGTGATGTGTTCTCTTTGACAGCATAGTTACAGGTGCTGCATCCTTCTCCATGCCACCCACAGACTCTGCCTTTACATATCCCCTTCACGATCTTCTTTCATGTGGCCATACATTGCCTCTTTTGTCCCATTCCCACTCCCTTGACACCACCCACCCACTTTCTCTCAAATACTTTTTTCTGCTCTGGTTTTCATGCAGAAGCCTCTGCTCCAGACTCTGTCTCATACAACATCCCCTCCTGCCCAGCACACAGACACCCTCCCTTTCCAGACCATCTGCAGAGCAGAGGCATTTCCTTTCATTATCCATGGAGCCTCTGCAGCCCCACCCAGCTCCCGTCTATTCCCTGCAATAACACATGTGGAATGGAAGTAGTCCTGCTGGGAGCAGCCACACAGACAAGTCTTCACACAAAATTGCTGCTACTTGTAGACTACTGCTTCCTGCCTGTAGTCCCAGAGGATGAAGCACACTTGGGCTTGGAAGATGTGGTGGCAAGATGTCCTTTGTTGCTCAAGGGCTGTGAAAATGTTCACAAAGCCTGTCTCTGCTCTGCTCTGCCAGAACAAACCTGGCATAGCAGCTTCAAGTATCTCAGCACATGCTTTTCTCTGACAGCCATCTTGTCTGCAAAAATGTGTGAATGGATGGGGATCAGAATGACATGGGAATGTCTTCATGGGTGGTAATGCTCTTGATGTCCTTGTTGAGGGTGATGGCAAAAGGCTTGGACAGGACCAGTAGTGACCATCTGAGACTATCAGCTTGTGTTACACAGATCACAAGGACAACAGTTCCAGTGCAGTCAGAAAAATAACACCAGCTTGTGCAAGTCAAGGAACTGACCCCAAAAATTATATCTTAGGAGGGGTATATGACAAAAAAAAAATCCACCAAAACTAAGATCATAAGCAAGACTCTGCCCTTCTAATCCATTTCTTCCTTAGAAAAGCAAATTTGGAGGCACAGAGTATTTATTAAGCTGCAGCCTACAGGACCACACTGGAATAGAGTGTCTCCAGCAGTGTCTCCAAGCTCTTCCTTCAGGACTCCCTCCTAAGGAGCTCCTGTGCCAGTCATAAGTTGGGAACATTTTTGGTTCTCCACCACTCTGCACACAAATTGGGGTCCACTATTTAAAACAGATCTCTTCAGCCCACTCACAGCAAAATCACTTTTTCCCTTACTCCTCCCCATCCCCAGCATCCCCAGACTCACCACTGCAGTGCCAACTCAGTCTAGGGGAATGTTTACAAGACACTTGAGAACTAGTACTCCTTGCTTTACCATAGTTGTATTTTCTTAGCATGGTGCACCTTGCCCCTGTGGGATCAGTGATGCTGCAGGGTCAAAGTGGGTCAAAGGACCCACTGAAATCAGTGATGCAGTATGTTATGGGTAAAATATATATTTTGTTTTGCATGGATGCACCATGGGTGCAAATCCTGGGTCAGCACTGCTGCTGCTGCTGCTGCTGCTGCTGCTACTGCTGCTGAAACCAGCTTATGCCAGTTTAAAGACTCTGAAAATAAAATAAGGGCAAAGGGAAAGATGGAAGTAAACCTCTTCTTCTTGTCAGTGCCAGGGCTGGGAGTGTCATAGCCCCTGCTGCTGACTCCTCAGTCAGGGCAGCAGTCATTCTCTTAAGCTTGCCCATAGACATGCAGAAGAAAATGCAGCAGGAAAGCTGCAGAATCTGAAGACTCCACATGTCTGTATCTCCAACCTCTTCCCCTCCTCATTTGGCTGGATGCATTTGGC
Organism: Neodrepanis coruscans; assembly: GCA_013400695.1. Lineage (NCBI taxonomy): Eukaryota > Metazoa > Chordata > Aves > Passeriformes > Philepittidae > Neodrepanis > Neodrepanis coruscans. Next base: position 5,437 of record VYZS01043258.1, on the reverse strand, counting down.
AAGGGATATTCTTACAACCTTTCCTGAACTGGGGACAGCAGTGACCCAAGCAAATGGCATGGAATGACACCAGCCCCAAACCCTGATATACTGTGGCTGCTCAGGAGTGATGAGGACTAGGGGTATGTAGGAAACCTGATTGCTGCCTAGAGATGGTTTTAACAGAGAAACCTTGCATTGGGATCACTTCTGGGATATTAACATCTCTGTGAGCTGCCTAAAGCAATGAAAGATGAAAAGGAGCTAGTAGGCAGTAGGGAGGGCAGAGGAGCAGGAAGAGTGCTCATGGAGTTTGAGAGGGGGTCAGTGCTGCTTTCTGGAAATGTCTGACAACCCCAGTCCAGTTAGGACTGCCAACTCTCTTTGCTGCAGATGTCATTGCCAGAACTCTGTTCAAATTTTAACTAATTAGGAACTTAATTACTTTTTGGTTATATGTTGAAAGAAACCATGTTAGCAAGCATTTTTGCCACACAGACAGATGAGAGGCCAACATTTTTCCAGCTGCAACTAATGAATCTGATGAATATTTGATGAAATTTTTCAAGTATTCAGATGCAAAACCTCATAATGCCCAGACCTCATTTCAGGTTATGGCTCTCCAGTCTTGGTTCACAAAATTTCATTCCCACTCTGTTACTTGATGTCTTAATAAATGTGGCCCCAAGCAAGGAAAGTGTTAAGAAAAGTTGCTCTTGCAGCATTTCCAGCCATGGTAACAGTAGGAAAACTTGAAGAGCTCACAGCAGAATTTTTGGCTCTCATGAGCTTTTTTGCCCTGATCTTCACACTCAATCCTTGTGAAGGTCTGGAGTTTGCCATGGAGTAGCTCCAACTTCACATAAGGGCTCCTCTAGCCCTGGAAGCCCCTCTCAGGGCCATTGGTTTGTCCCTCGTCTTGCAGGACCTCTGAGGTTTGCTGAGCTCTGTTCCACTTGGAATAAGTAATGAAATGTTTATTAAAGTGGTGCAGGGAGACAAGAATGGAAATTACATTCAGCAGTTGCTTCTGTCTCTGGTCAGAGAGATGAGTCCTTCCCCTGTTTCCCATGGGGTCCCTCCCAGGGGAAACAGTCCTTCACAAACTGCTCCAGTTTGAGTCCCTCCCATGGGAGACAGCTCTCCATGAACTGCTCCAGTGTGAGTTCATCCCATGGGCAACAGTTTTTCAGACACTGCTGCCACATGGGTCACTTTTCCACAGGATACAGTCCTTCAGATATAGGCTGCTCCAGCATGGATCTACCACAGGCCACAAGTCCTACCAGGAAATCCTCCTCCCTGAAAGAACTTACTTATCATCCAGGCAGGAGAGCATGGAGGAGGCATGGAGGTGAACACAGCGAAAGCAGGCTTTCAGCTTTCCACTCTTCAAAGGATGAAAATATAAGGGAAGGTGTCAGAAGTCAATTTGCTTTGGCAGAGAGAGGGGGAAAGAAACCCTGTGGCCTGGCTGGGGGCCAGAGGGCTTGTGCCAGGCACGGACAGGGTGATGCTGTGCTGAGGAACAGAGCAAGGTCTGTGTGTGGGGCTGGTGACCCAGCTCTGTGCATTGGGGAGGGCTGAAGGTGCTGCTGGGGGTGCAAGAACACACCAGCTTCTGGTGTCACTGAAGATCCTGGCCTGTGTCCTGACATCTTGCAGGGAATTCCTTTCCTTTTCATCAGGATCTGTGCATACCAAACCCTCTGTGTGTGCACACGTGTGTGTGTGTGGTGGAGTGGGGAGTGAAGAAGAAAAAAATCAACCATTCAGCTAAATAACATCATTAGTATTAACCCTCACCTTCCTGGATTTTTCTGCCCAGCTGGACAAAGGAGCTCTCTGAGAGATGGGCAAAGGAAGATCTCAGTCCTGTGTGTGAGAAAGCACACAAACCTCTTTATATGCAAGTCCTTAGGGAGCCCTCAGTTTGTTTCTACCCCTTGGTTTCACTCTGTTTATGAATTTCCACATTCTGGACAGTCTTGAAAAAAGCCTGATCACCAGACTGGCCAAACTGGAGAAGACAGTAAAGGTTTTCATCTAAACTGGAAGTGAAAGGTACATCTGTCCAGGATCCTCAAATATGATCATAGTGTTCCATCCATGCCAAACCCTTCCCACCCCAAACCTCTAGCAAAAATTCCAGCTCTGCTCACTGACACATCTGACTTCAGATGATTTAATTTTACTGGAGAGATGGAGACTGGAATAAAAAACAGGACAGATGTTATTTTAAAGGACATGGAAATCCTGCTCTCATCAAGCAAACTGGAAAAGGCATCTCCTGACCTGTAGTTCTTGTTTATGAGTCCTACATATGGAAATTGTTACTCTGAGCTATTACTCATAATTACTTTGTTACGCTGGAATTCCTGGGCAGGGTACCACACCTGTGTTAACACTTCCTCAGACACGCTGCACTGAGCTGGCTGCTCTGAGGTCATCACCCAGGCAGGACCAGGCTTCTGTCTGCAGCCTGTGATTGCTGTTCTGAGGAAATGGGCTGTATACAGGAGAGTTATTCACGGTGCTCTGAATTGGGTGGAGGAGTTTTGCAAAACCGTCCCACCCTTAGAAGCACCACCGGGACCAGACCCACGAAAGTGTGATCAGTATTTTCCTCAATTGGCTCCTGCAGATTATTCAGAAGGGGGTTGGCGGAGATGGAAAGAAAATTATTTATAACAGTCCACAAGGATATATCTAGGTGTTGTGTGTTGCAAAAAAAAAAAAAAAAAAAAAATCCTCTCAAAAATTTCTTGATGCTGAGCTGTGTTAGGCTGTTAATTGTTTCCTGAAGAGTTGGAAGAGGCTACATCACCTAGGAAATTTTAAACGTTTTTCAAGCAATTTTTCGGACAATGAAAACTTCCTGATAGGAACCAATTCTGTGCTACCCAAGCAAAATGGATTAGATCTTTGAACAGAGATATCTAAGTTCTACATTTAATTTCTGTGAGGCAATTTTTGGATGCTGCCCATGCGCCAAACCAGAGGAACGTCTTTACACATTCCTAGTTTGAAGAGTCCTCGTCGTAAAGCCCAAAGCCTTAACTTGTTCAATTTAGAAACTAACGGCAGCATAGGCTTTGTTCAGTTTTGAAAGCTGCTGCCTCTATTACCATTTTCTGTTTGGCTGCGTCATTGCTTTAGTGAAAAAATCCCATGTAGAGATACAGCTTGGAGAGAAAATGGGTGTTGACATTGTTGGATTGACTTCCATGGGAGCAGACGAAACCTGGTCAAAGGCTGAAAGAAGAAAATTGACAGGTACCTCACGCAAAAGTAGAAAATATCCAGCTCAGTTTTCCAGTGGGATCCTCTCCCTTTACTATTCAGGAAGAACTGCAGTTTTTCATGAAAATGCCTGTTAATAAGCCCAAACCTGAAAATTACAAAAGGTACTCCAAGGAAATCAAAGCCTCATCATGGGCAATTAATTCCTCATTGAAGGAGGTTGAAAGAGAGCCGTGATTAGAGCGGTCTGGTTTTGCCAAGCTCCCCCAAGCGTATTGAAGCTGATAAACTGCTTCCGCTCTTTGCTCTTGAGCTCCAGAGGAGGAGCAGCGGAGCCATGTGGGATCCTAGACCAATCTAACGCCTTTCTTCATGTGTGAAGAAAGTGGAATAGAATTCCTCCTGAGCTTTACCCAGTAATTTGCTGACCTGCTTTACCACATGCCTCCCTAAGATTCTGGTGGCAGCTCTGCACTAGTAGAGGTGTCTCACAGGACCAGGGTTCAACTTTGCACATTTTATCAGACAGCATTTCTGTGAAACATCAGACTGCTGACACTCCCTGTACTATTAAACGGGAGTTGGAAGACATTGGGTAATATCTGCCCTTTGACTTGCATGAAATATCCACTGCAGTCAGGCTTCCACCCAGACCCGGAGGGCACACCCTTGGCATCACCAGCTGACAGGGTTTAGTTGGGAATTCACACCCCAAGGCTTTTATATGTTTTGGTTGTTTTTTTTTTTTTTTTTTTTTTTTTTTTTTTTTTGTGGGTTTCCACCCTCCCTTCTTTGCACTAGTGCCACACACTTCCTAGGATAAGAATTATTAGGAGAAAAAAATGATCATGGAGACAGGCGAGCAGAAACAGCTGTCAGCCAAATGGTTGCTCAGGACTGAAGCTCCAATTTTCAGTCCATGAATGGCACTTTTTGTCTCTGCTGGAGGGTGAACCTGGATAAGTGCCCAGGAGTCAAACAAGAATTGAGCAGAGAAAGCATCAGCACAGCCAGTAATACAGGAAAAGGCGGAATTTTTGTGGAATCTTCACTCTTTCCTGCTGTTTTCCTGCTTACTACATGTGAGCTACAGAGAGAGCTTTTGTGTTGCAAACTGGAGCCCAGCAACTATTCCGGGATGACCAGACTGAGAAAAATAGCCTGTTGACAGCCCGCTGCCATTACCCTGACTTCATCCTTTGTTGTGATATGCAAGTCAACTAACAATTGCTCTGATTTCCAGGAGTTTGGTCAAAGTTCTCATTCTCTTTGCTTGTCTCATTCCTTCAGTAACAGCCCGGCAGCTCTGCATCCAGGAAGATGGTCACACTGGAAGTCAGTGCCATGACCAGACCTACCCATGTTGCACACAGGCAGCTGAGGAGATCCACACCTGCATGGGTTTTCCTTCTCATGATCATAAGAGTTTCTATTTAGGGATGTATGCAGATCTATGTGGTCTATTAACCTGGGAACAAGTTAATTTGGCTGCACCAGCTGCCTGGCTGAGCAGGGCAAAAAGGAAGCTGTGAGAACCCTAATCAGCTGAATGGCAAGGTGCTGTCTTTAAAAGAGCATAATAAAAGGGGGTGTGGAGAAGGAACTCTGGAGGTAATCCCCAAATCAACTTCTGTGTGTGCAGTCTCATCCATCCATCCATCCATCCATCCATCCATCCATCCATCCTCACCAATAGGTAATTAATGATGCTGATAGATAATTAATTCCACCAATAATTAATTACCCTGATAATTAATGACCCTGATATCTGGAGATCTCACAAGATTTTTTTGGTGCAAGGACTAGCAAAAACCTTTCACACAGGTTTCCTGCTGTTGAAGGACAGAAATTAAAATGGACATTCACTAAGATGTTTCTTTCATTGTGTTTTAGACATTGTGTTTTAGGCAGTGAGGTGGTGTGATTTATGGCAAACACCACATCCAGCACAAGGCTGGTGTAAGCTATGTAAGTGTGTGTTTTTATAAAGAGATTATATTTATGTCAAACCCAGAAGGTTTGGGGGTGGGGGGGATTTTCTCAGGATCCTGAAAGTATCTTACACAGAAAGGAGGAGAAAAAAACCAATACAAAACCTTACAAAAATATATCTCACTGAAGTTTTGGAATTGCTTACACTACTTGACCTACCTGAGAATAAACCTCACTCAAACTAAAGGAGTCTGCTTTTGAAAGGAAAGCTTTTTGCACTATG
>VYZS01043238.1:13060-29649 GCA_013400695.1 Neodrepanis coruscans | reverse complement strand
GCTGCTCTTCCCGGGGCGGGGGGCCAAAGGACACCTTTTTTTCCCTTTTCAGCACTAAATCTCTCCTCGGGCTAAAAGGGAGGAAAGGGGGGAGGGGCGCGGTTTTGTAATCTTCTTGAGTTGTTCTCCTCAGTCGAAACCGGGCAGAGGTTCAAGGCTAAGGGGCCCTCAAGACCACGTGCTCCCTTCTAAATACCGTGGAGTCCCTCAGCTGGGCTCCGAGGGAGAGAGAGACAAGCACTATCGCCAGAGCATCCTTACCCCAAACGCGGGCCCTGGAAAAAATTTATTTATTTGTCTGTTTTGCACTTTATTTGTCGGGTTTTGGTGTTTGCGCAAAATAAACTGTGATTTTTTGTGTGTTCTCTTCATTTTTGGGGTGTGTTTGTGACTTCTCTCAGAGTCTCTGCTCCAAAATCACTGAATTTGTGGTAAAACCACCACAGTCTCACAGGTTTTTGAAGAGTAAAGTTAACAGGAACAGACTTTCTTTTTCTTCTGTCTAGTCACAATGCTTGTCATAATAGAGTCATCACTTCTCTTTCTATGACAATAATATAAATTTAAAAAAAAGTAAATACTGTTTTCCCAAAGGAAAAGTAGGAAACATTTTGCCATGTGTGATACAAATACTTGGTGAGACATAGTCATGGCTTGGAAGGCTTAGAATTTAAATAAACAAAGGACACCAGGCAGGAAAGAGGAGACAGAAATATTGGCAGAGAGATGTTTTGCCTAAAGTCAAAAACAAATTCACTGGCTGTGCTTCTGTAAAGTGTACCTGTAAAGATACACTGACTGTTTTCCCGCAGTACATGTGGATAATCAGATCTGACTCAAACAAAAATTAGGAGTGGGAATGTGTGCTCAGCCTTCTCTGCAAAAGGCTGATCTGGCTTTCAGACTCCAGACTGCAATGGTTATCAAAACAAGCATCTACTTGGCCTTTAGTAACAAAAACACTTACAGGAGAGTGGAACTAACAAGTGTGTTTCTCTCACACCTCCTTTTGGAAAGTGATTTCTGTATCTGTTAATCTGTGCCATCTGATAGGGAGAATTTATTGGTGCTTCCACTACACTGGTATTTCCTCACACACATAATTTGATATACTTTAGAATCTGATGTAGTGTCCTTCTTGATCTGTGGCCCAAGGTTGAGATGACTAGTTCTCATATGATTTTTAGCTGTTATCCTGATTTTTAAAGCTAGAAATAGTGAAAATATTTTCCTCATTTCTTGTCATAGTTTCTCATATTAGCTCAGTGGTTTTCAAAATCAGGTTCCTTTTCTATTACCCATTTATTTCTAAATAGATCAGTCTTAAATTTTTTTGCTATGTATATCACTTGGAAAAGCATACATTTCTTAGGTGTGCTCTCCACTGTGAAAACATGCAGCTGTGAAGTTTCTGGAGGACCTATGAAAAAAATTCTCTTTAAAGGATTTATCTCTATAAGAAATAAAGCTTTGTTTTAACAAGATCAGTTCCCCACCATCAAACTAGAAGAGTGCATCTTGGCTGCTCTTTGGTAAGTGCTAATTAAGAAAGGACTCTGCTCCCTCAGACAGATCAGTGCTGAGCTACTCCAATGACATCGATTGTGCATTTGTAATCAAGACTCAAAGGCTGCCATAGGATTAGGTGCAAAATCAAAAAATGTTATTGAAGAAGAAAATGCTGAATCTAGCAACTCTAAAGTACTCTAATCTGCAACGTATAAATTTAACAAAGACTTAAATGACAACAGAGTAGGAGAGAAATCAGGAAAACTAAGAACTCCAGGAAGTGCATGTATCCATATTTAGACCACATACAGGTTTTCATGAGCGCATATGCTGGATATCTAAGCCATTATGATGCGGTGCAATTTTTGATTTTGCAAATTTAATCTATCAATAATGTATACATATGAATACCTTTCTCAATCATCATATTTTATCTACAGATATTATTATTAGGAGGTCATAATTTTCCAGATATATTCCTTCATGCTATTGGCAGCTAAATATAAATCACTTTGTTTGATGTTCTGACATTTTCTATTTTCAATTCAGACTCAAACTTTTGCTAATATTGATCTCTGTGTAGGAAAATATGCATGTTGCTCTATGTTATTTTGAAACACTACTCATCCTCCTTTATGTTCAATTATATCACAGTGACCACAAAAAATACCTAATGTTGAGGGAGAATGCAAAATAAAGACAGATTTAAATTTCTTATTTCTGAAAAACCGTGTCTTGGCAAACCAATTTATTTTAAGATCTGTCCAGCCAACAGCTTGTCTGTTTTACTTTTTTTTCTTTCTCTAATTGCTTTTATGTTCAAATTCAGCAAATGAATATACTTATGGTTAAGTTCAATCAGCAGGATTCCCTTCATTCTTAGCTTTAAACACATGTAGATATTTCCTGGAAGAAGGCTTTAAAATGTTGTCTTCTAATTGCATATTCAAGAGTTTTACCTTTTCCTTTGCACTTTTCATAAGAATTGCAAGGAACCATCATTTACTTCTTTCTTCATACTCTGAAATTTTCACTTAGGATATATATAAAAACATATCTTACAATCCTTCCTCTAGTATTGAGCTTATATACTCTCAGGTGCTGCTATTTTCATTTAATTCAAGAAAAATAATAAATGCTAAATAAAATTTGTCATTTCTATACTGTAAATATACAAGCAAACATTTTCTATAATAATATCTGTTTTTGCGGTCTCAAACGGGAAGTTTAAATAACTATGACTGCAAGATTCCATTGGTAATGTTAATGGAAATAATTTAATTAATATATATCCTTTTAAATAATATATACCTATCAAGCTGATTGACGTGAGGCATATATGCAAGTCGACAAAAATGCAGCACTATGCCTCCAGAAATGGGCTAACTGATTCTGACTGAATCGAATGTCCTTTATGTGGTAATTTCTGTGCTCACTAACATCAAACACCGTGTTTACATGCACTTGCATGATTTGATCCAAGGGTAAAATTTTTCTCCAAGTTTCCTTTCTTAAAACACTTGCAATATTTGTGCCCACAGCCACCTCACACTAGCTACAGACTGGACCTCTTGACTTGTATAAGTTAGAGATGGAAAAGATCTATTATGTCCTTTACTCCATTCCTCTGCTCATGTGAAATTGTTCTGAACAATCTTTTTGAGAAGATACTGTGAAGTATAATCCTGCCTATGGGGGGGGATGGACAGATGACCTACAAGGTCCTTCCCATCTAAAATATCTCTCATGTTATGACTAACTTTACTGTCCTTCTTATCTTCCACTTACAAAATTCAGGGAGCAGACATCTTTGTGGGAGCTGCTCATGACATAGGCTCTTGCTGCTGCAGTTGTCACTCTCTGTTTCCTCTGCATCGTAAATTGTCATGTGTGAATTTCTTTTTTTCCACAATACGTAGAAGCTCCTGTTTGTTGTGGGTGCATCGTGAAGTGTGACTTGTGTTGCTGGGCTGATACATTTCACTAGTTTTTGCTATTTCTCTCTGGAAAGACTTCCTTTTTACTTCTGCTATCATATAATGTAACAGCTATAGCAAAGCAATGTGTGATAACTTTCATTCTGAAACATACAGATAACATCAATGAAAGGATGTTAAGTCATCTACATTAAATCTACATCTACAATTAAATAGCAATTGGCCTTAGCCATTACTCATTATAGCATAGCTTTTGTCATTCTGTTTGATGCTAAAGGATGTTCAGCTGCTTGTAATTGATAGAGAGGTTTAATCTGCAGTGGTTTCACAGTAATGAGCCAAGCATGAAACTATTGTTTATGTTAAGAAGGCTAAAAGACCCTGTTTCGGGAGTAGGCATGTGGACAATGCTTGGGATTCCTCAGATTCTCCAAGTATAGAAATCAGCTTTTCTTCTGTATTAGTTGATTTTCGTAAAGTGTTAGTTGAGCAAAGATTGCTTTCAGTTCAGATGTAAAATTGCAGACCTAGTCACAACAATTGAATCACATTGAAGCTATTGGAATAATGTGTTTCTAATCTGGTGACTCAGAATAGCAGAGGCCTAGAAAGAAGCACTGAGCATTTTGCCAGAAATTAATCAGGAAAAAGCTTTCCTTAGTCTGTAAATGAGGTTTTTAAAATTTGTAACAAAATGGATACATTTGAAGTGCAATAAGTGGATTATACTATGCAATTGGGTTTTGTGAAATTCTAAGCAAAACCCATAAATATCAGGTTTGAGGGGAAGTCAACAAAAGAGCTTTGAAAATGGCTCCTTTTTATTATTATTTTAAAACAAAATCTCTAACATATTAATGACCATAGCTGGAAGGAATGTCATAATTCACATTACTTAGTTAAGTTAGGAGAAGAAGAAATGTCCAGCCAACTGCACTGTAGGCTTCTGATCTGTTGTCTTTGAATAAATATTTACAGTGCTTTAGTATATTACCCAGCTGTTTTTCACGACTCTATTACTGACAATTTTTGCCTCCATCACAGAAGCAACAGAAATAAGTGATATTTACTTAAAACTCAGATGTTCTATTCAGAATTCACCTTTATCTGTGGTTCAATTTAATACTTTGAGTTGCTGTAGCTGAGGCACAGACAAACCTTTTGTTTTGCCAGCTCCAGAACTGTGGCAGACAAGTAGATATGACAGCTGGGGCATAACTAACAAGAGCTGGTCAATGAGTCCTAAACCAGATGAAAGACAGAAGAACCTTTAGGCCGATATTAATGATCATCAGCAAGGCAGAATATCAATAAAAACTTAAAAGTGCTCCTTTTTCTCCTTTACAAATTAACCCTGTACCATTGGTAAAGAATTCCTCTGAGATAAATACGTTGATACATTGGGAGGCTCAAAAAGTATAAGAAATAATAGGAAGAGATCAAGACCTGAGAGAAAAACTAGAAGAAACCAAATTACAAAATAACCAAAGAAAAAGCCACACATAAAAACTCCCCCAAATCAGGCTGCTTCCTTACCAGTGAGGTTGGTCAGGAAAACATCCCATGGAAACTTTCATAAAACATTTGGCTAAATTAATGGGCTATTTTAGTTTGAAGAGAGCTCTAGAAGCCACCTGGTCTATCTCACTCACCTGCTCAAACAAGAGATGTCAGATCAAGTTGCTGAGGGTTATACGTATTGGTTCTTAAACACCTCCAAACATGGAGGTGACATAAGCTCTCTGACAACCTGCACTAGTCTTTGGCTGCCCTTATTGCCATGTAGATCTGCAGGCAACATTGAGAGGAGAAAATCAATCAAGAAAGTGAGACAAGAAATGCCACATAAGGTCCATGCTTTGCTTCTTATAAAGATGTGACATGGGAGAAATCATATTCTTTTTTCCTTTGAAAAAACTGTTTGCATCAGCAGAATGAAACAAAATACAGAGGATACATTCTCAAGCGTAAGAGTTGTGGCTGATGACTGAGAAGTGACTTGCCTAATGCAAAACACTGGGGAGAGATGAGCTTTTGTGATTAACATGGTTGTTTTGTTTTCTGCATCAAATCAATATGAATCTACTTGTGATGGTTAAAATTTTGAACTGTCCCCCCAAAAAATGATGAATGAGATGTTTCATATTGAGAATTTGGCATAGAAAGAGATTTTTAGAAGTTCCAGGATGATAGACATTCACATGGCTGTAAAAGAAATAAATGTACAGATCCAGGAAAAAATACTTGAAATTTTTCAGTTTAGTTGCAATTTTCCTCTTGGAGAAAAGATCAAAACAACAATGCATTTAAGGAAGGAACACTGCTTCTTTATCAAAACAAATGAGAAAACAGCATTGTTGTTTTATACATTAACTAAATGTGTACTCTAAAACAATTTTCAGATAGCATTTTGATCCTAAGATAATAACAATCACAAAAAAAAAAAAGACGACACAATCATTGACAAATAGACTTTTATTCTTTTTGATGTAACAGTCTAATTAGAACTAAAATTCCATTTCCTGAGGAAATTCTGATATTTCAAAGTTTTGCTTGAATTCATATCAGGATGAAATATTTACATTTAAATTTTTTGTCAAAGCAAATATTTCAACTTTCTCAAAAAATTAGTTTTTCACTTGTCTGATGTGTTACCAAATGATAAAAATATAAATTTGAAACAAAATATCTCTGTAATATCCAACATAAATTTTAAACTAAAATGATATTTTCCAAAGCAATATGTTGATAGCATAAAATCATCATCAAGTTATGCACATAAATTAACTATAAAATTAAATTTAATTTTTATTTTTGCTAATAATAAGATAATCCCTGATCCTAAAAATCATGCAAATTTCTGCTTCTAATCAGTAAGTGGTTTTAGCGTGGGATTCTGTTGAATCACTGAGAACCAATGATTCTGGAAACATTACTGCATAGTCTTTCTTCTTGCTTTGCAAGATTTTTTCTTTTTTAATATGCATTACCTTTTCTATGAATCAAAACTGTAAGTAAATCTAATACAATGGCACGTAAATGAGTTGTGTACCTCACCTAGAGCAATTAATATAGTATAGCTATGAGCTTATGCTCTGCAAACTGACTCATCACTGGTATGCTACTTTGGGCTAGGTGAACATGCATCATGATTTTCTAATAACTTCTTATTTGTGACTTAAAAATATCAAATTAAAACAACTTGTAATATGTTTTAATTATTCCTTCAGAATTTCTATCAGCCTTTCTGTGATCATCTAATAAAAAGAAATAGAGTGATCTCCCATTTATCAGGTTGTTCTGTTCTTCATAATGAGAAAGCTTCTAACTCCTGTTTAAGGCAAAATGAAAAAGAATTTGGGGATCATAGCAGATAGAGCACAGAATTACAGAGTATGCTGAGTTGCAAAGGACCTACAAGGGTCATCGAGTTCAACTCCTGGCCCAGCCCCTATAGTCACATCATGTGCCAAACACAACTGATTCTTGAACTCTGTCAGCCTTGGTGCTGTAACCACTTCTCTATGAAGTCTGTTCCAATGCCCAACCACCCCTTCTGGGTGAGGAACCTCATTCTAATGTCCAACCTAAGCCTCACCTGCCACAACTTCAGGCTGCTCCCTTGGGTCTGTCACTGATCACCATAGAGCAGAGATCACTGCCTGTCCTTTCTCTTCCCCTTACAAAGAAGTCATCAGTGCAATGAGTTCTCCCCTCAGTTTCCTCTTCTCCAGGCTGAACAGGCCAAGTGCCCTCAGCCACTTCTCATATGGCTTTCCCTCAACGCCCTTCCCTATCTTCATTTGCCTCCTTTGGATGCTCTCTAATAGCTTAATATCTTTATTATATTGCAGTGGCAAAGCTGCACAAAATATTCAAGGAGAGGCCAAATAGACAAATCCATGCTCCTGCCAGTTCAAGCTAGTGCTACTCATCAAGTATTAAACTGCTATTATACATGACCTTAGGAGATAACTTGGCCTGTAAAATTTCTTTTAGAAGGTCATTAAGAGCTTCTGTGAATCTAGTGAATCAAAGTTCCTCACAGAACACCTGCATTCTAGTATTGTTGCCTTTCATAGCTTTTGCACAAAGCTGAGTTGGACCTCCATGTAGGAACCCTGGTCAACAGCAATGCTTAATCCTTGTAGTCCTTAATGATGCAGAACATGGACACCCATCCACATGACCAAAACCTTACAACTAAGAAGGACTGCATGTTGCCCCTGTCAGCAGAAGGAAGAGGGGAATAAGATAAGCAGTGGAAAGAAATAGGCATGACAATTCATACAGGCTGTAAGGCAAGTTCTCAGGATCACGCGTCAGTTATGCTTTGGAAGATGTATCTGAGTAATGTGATAAAGCATTGCAGTGCGTGGAGCTTTTCCAGAAAACTACACTGCTCCAACTGGCAGGAGGAAAAATCAAGGTAGGTATTTTACTTGACTTTGAAGGTGTTCTTTTGGAAAAAAAAAAAGCATACATCAAGGCTTTTTCTGTGGCTTTACTGCTCTTCATATTATATAAAGGGAAGTAAGGCATAAGTTGGCACTTCTTAAAAATAATGAGTCTGGAAAAGGAATTGAAAGAAAAGAAATTGTGAGTGAAGACATGCAGACTGCAACTTGCCTGCAGTTGACAGGAGGAGCAACTCTCTAGGTTTCAAGAAAAATAGAGATGTAGTTCACTTTACAGTCCCAGAGTTATTTCCTTTTTTTATTTCTTCCTATTTCATAAGTAATTCCTTTTTCTAGAAAACACTAATGTGATTATTTCTTAAAATATTTTTACCTGTAACTCCCTCTTTTAATTTAAAAAAATGCACTGAAGATGTAAAAGTGAGATGTAAGAGATGTGTCAAAGAGAGATTGCTTTAATAAGACATTCACAGGCGGTTTGATTTCCCCTGCTGTTGCGGTAAGTCAGTAGATAAAATCATATTTTAGAGTCTCCTAAAATTTTAAAACTCTTCATGAGGAGTATTGATGACATCGCTGTTGTAGTTAGGTATGTCCTTTAATTTTTCAGTGAAGAAAATCTGTTGCTACTGTTTCCACTAGAATACTAAAAAAGACATGTATGTTAATAGAAGGAATTGAATTTAAGTACCATCCAACAGAACTTAAATGTTGTTATTCAGGCACCTATGACTGCAAATGAGTGGTGATTTTTCCAAACTGAAGCTCCAGTTCTCAGTGCTTCTACCCTATTAGGTCTCTGCAATTGGAAGCTACCAAATAATCTCAAAGCTCTTTCACTCTTTCAACTGTCGTATATGTCAGATGTGCAACAACATAAGTCAAATAGTGTTTGTCACAACTACCCTTTGACTATTATTTCCATTTTTTTAATCAGATAATTTATGTGATAAGCAGTGTTTTGCTGCATTTGAGTAGCTTCTGCAGCTTTTTTCAATAAATTATTTAGCAAATAACAGAAATATTCATCAAATAATGTAATCTACAGTATTGGATTCTTTTGGTGTTTGACTGGCTTAGATAAAAACATATCAGAAAAATGGAAGCTATGAAAATATAGTGATAACACTATAACAGCTTCCCCAGCAGGTTTCACAAACCAGAGTGAACCCCACTGCTCATTGCACATGTTCCAGTCCTCCTTAGTTTCTTATTTATTTATTTTTGTACCATAAGCAATAATTAATTGTTTAATTAGAACAGTAAAGAAATTGTGTTGTTGAGCACGTGATGCCAAAAATCAAAAGACAAGAAAAGAAAGATTTAATGAGGTGTTTTTCAGCTGTTCAGTGAATCAAACAGATGTCTTAATAATTAACATATACTTTAAGACATGTTTATATACTTAGTGGGGCTAAAAACATAGACTATATATTGCCATCATGTGCTGTAAGGAAAAAAATTGGCAGATTTCTGAAGTAGCTGTACCTTTACAGAGGTATTCAAATCTCTGAATATACATTGATGTCATTTTTTCACACATGTACCATGACCTTTGGAATAACACAAATGTGCTCAAAAGAATCACACTTGAGCTCATGGTTGCAATTGCAGGGGTATGAGGAATTAGGAAGGATGCTCAGTAATGTACAGAGAAACATTGCAGGTGAGTTTAATAGTGCACAGTCTAGCAGGGTACCTGTTTCTGTGGGTGTGATGTGATGCTTTCAGATTGCCTACATCAGCCTGAAAGTGTTGTGCAGGTCTTTACCTGTGCAGAACAGAAGCAATGAACACATCCCATGTACATCAGGGAATATTGCTGTTTCCGTGAAAAGGAGATAACAGAATGAGCTCTAAAAGTTTTTTGCTTTACAATCTTGATCCAAACTCCATTTTAAGTGTTTCTGCTAATTTCAAACTGGCTTTGGTCTGGTTGCAGGGGAGAAAGAGATTTAATTGTCAAGGCATATGGGGGTGATCTTGTTTAAAGTGCCTTTTTAAAAAGCTGGTGGCAGACAACAGCTGATGGCTTAAAGACATACTTCATCAAATTATATGTACACTTCTGGTATTAAAAACTAATGCATTTGTCACATGCAATTGGTCCTAAAGCAGGCAAAAGTACTTCACAGCAGGTCCTCTGAGAGCTATCATAAATAGAAATCAGAAGAAATGCCAAAATCTTTAAGGCTTGACAGCAAATGATGTTTTAATTTAGTGGACATACAAAACTCTCTTTGACGTCTAAATGGATGTTTGCCATTAGAAATCTCTCCCCCTCCCCTCAATATTTGTGACAAAAGAAGACATGTACACAAATGTAACTGTTTATTTTAATTTAAAAAGCAAAATTTGCATAGTACAGAAAAGGTTGCATTCAAAAGGACTGAGCCCACGTTCTGAAGATGGAGATGCTGGCAAATTGAGAAAAGATTTATCTCAAAATGGAAATAGGAGCTTTCAAAGCTGGGTCTCCATTCTGCGGTAACTTCAGTGCAGGGTGGAGTATACCGGTATCCATAACACAAAGAATAAATTTTATGATCTAAATCCTTACCACAGGTTTAGCCTAGTGATTGTAATTACAATGAAGTAGAAGGTCAAACTCTTAGAGACTAACTCATTGATTTTGCAGCTGTTACCTGTGTTAAAATGTTTCTATTGAACCCCCTAAAAACCTAACTACCAAGTTATTTGCACTTCTAAACACAGACCTATTAAATAAGGGGGACAAAGAAAAACTAAAATGATGTAAAGCATATTTCAGATTTAGTAGGTGCATTTGTGATGCTTTCTGACCCTAAACTTAGCAAGTTACATTGAAATTCGCAGAGACAGCTTACTATTGAAAGGTTCTGACCTTTCAGCAAGGTTGCCTGTTCATTTATATGCCTCCTGAACTACTCATCACCTTCATTTATGATTAATAAACTCCAGTCATCTTGTTTACACTGGATTACAGATTCTTTATTAACTTTTCTTTTTTGCATCCTTTGCTTTAAATGTAGAGTGCAAGATTTGTGGGAATATATTAGACTTTGCTGTGAAAGGTGTTGTAGTTACATATGAAAAAAATTAATCAGATGGGGGTGTACAACCTTGGTCATAGCATCCCAAAATTTGTGATGAACTCTGCACGAGGTGTCTAGATTATAGTAGTGCTGACTTAAGTGTTGGTATTTTCATATTTATGCTTGCTTATTCACGTGTATGTTTCTTTTTTTTCCAATTTATTTTATATTTTTTAGACTAGTCTGCTATGCAACTATCAAGCATATAAGCATAGTCGTAGCACAGGAGAGCAGAATTCAGTGAACAATGCTTAGTTCTGCTGCTTCTTCCAGCAATAGAGTTGAATGCAAAAAAAATGTTCCTTTATGAGCTTGTTGCTCAAGACTATAAGCTTCTTTGTCAGATTCATGCAAGTCTAAGAAGGGAGAAGCACAGTTCCTACATGTCCTCTTTTCTCCTGGGGTTCCTAAACATTTTGGAAAGACAGGACACCTCAGCACAAAAAAAAAGTAATGTTTTTCTTACCCTTCTGAGAAAATCTGGCCTGATTTATGTCTGCAGAGTGGACAGAGGACTCCAAGTCTTTCTGCATCCTATTTATCTTCCTACAAAGACATGCTGTTATATCTATATGAATAATGACACAAAAAGCCACAGAAAAGCTAAAAGAAATGTTGATGTTTCCAGAAAAGGTAGACTGATCTGTCTTTTAGATTAACTGGTTTAGATATTGCTTTTAACTTTTAACTTAACTTTTAATTAAAATAGAATTATAGTCAAAAAAAAATCCTTCAGCAACTTGTGATGTTCATCAGTATCTTATTTCTGTGGGATGGGAAAAGAACTCCAGAACTGTTCAGGTTCAGTCCCCTTCTATGATACTTGCCAATTCATATATTCTGTTTCATAAATTATTCTATCTTTAATGCAATAGAATTTTTCTTATTGATTGTACTGCACATCCTCACTGGGTCCAGAACATTCTAAAACGTCTTCTTTAAAGGTCCTCCTGATTATGTCAAATGAACTTATTGACTCACTTCAATAATAATTTCCTAGTGGTTATCTGCTAATATTGTTACAGTTCGTGGATGTCTCAGTGTGTTTTAAAATGAGATTACTTTGCTGTTTTTAAGGCCCCCATAGTCACAGCTTCTTTCTATTAATTGTATACGGGAAATAATAAACATTATTTTGGTTTTGTATAGTTTCTTTTTCAGTCATTAATGCTTTAGCTTGCAGTTCTCTTTGCATATCAGGGGAAAGAAGGGATGGACTTGGGGACAAGTTTCTTGGTTCAAATCACAGACAGTTAATTTCCTAGATTTCGGCAGAAAATTTTTCCAGAGACCCAAAGACGTGAGAAGTAAGATTGAATTAGTTTAATTTTATTTTGCTAAAATACTCGTGCCTAATCTAAAGAAATTATCTGGATTTCTTGAATCAGTGAACAGAGATGAAACTGCTTTCAACTTGGGAAGAATCATTCAGCAGCTGTTTCTGTCTCACTTTGTCTCTTTACTGGTGGAGGGAGTCTAGAGGAGATGCCTAGACTATAAGACTTCAGATATTAGATGAAATACATCATAACCCCCTCTGGGCCTGTTCATGTAAAATGTCAAGACATGTAGCCAATCTAATGATTTTATCTCATTTAGAGTTTTAATCGTACATATACTTCCATCCTTTTTTCCTAAACACAAGCATAACAGTTTTCTGGATGCAGTTACAGAATTTACTTTCCAAGACTGAAGTGTATCTCCATGCTCATTTCCCAAACTCCTAATAATTCCTTTTCCCTTTCATGACTGAATAATCTGAAATTATGTGTACTCACTATGTATAAATACTTGCACAATGCAACTTCAATTTCATAATGCTAAAATACAAATAATGGATAAGAACAAATACAATAGAAATTCTTACCCTGCATCTAGAGATAGAAAAGAACCAAAAAACCTGAGCAACAAGCCCAAAGCTTGTGTTCTTTCAGGACTAACACTTCAAAGCTGAAAATAGTTGTTTTAGTCCAGAATTCAAATTTACAAGTGAAGTTTAGCTATGTCAGAGCTAGTTCTCCTACCCTACATGTTGTAAATACCTTTGAACTCACTTCTATGAAACAGAAGTGCTTTCTGAAGAAAAAAGTTGAAAAGATAAGTGGCTTACGAGCTACTGTAATTAAAATCTAAAAGATGCTTTCCCAGCTGTTGCTTTTGAAGTTATGCTTAGTTGGTGGCTAGGTGCCAGCATTCAATTAGAAGTATGCATTTTTATTAAGAGACTATCATGTGTTATATTATGTCAATAATTCCTTTTAAATTAATTCTTTTTATTTTAGCAATAATCACAGGTGTCCAGGTCATTAAATATTAAAATGGACCCCACTGACAATTGTGCAATATCCTTGTTTGGTGTTTTATTTGCACTCCATTTGAAGTTCAAAAATAAAATATCTCTGAACTTATAAAAAGGAGAGTTGGGCCAAGATAAGTTAATGCCTGAGGGGAAAAAATAAAAAGGCTGATACACAGCCTCTGTGCAACTTTTTCCCTGCATTTGAGTTTCTAATTATCATGGTTTCATTTACTTACCCATCATATGCATGTTGCAAGTGGGGGCCTCATTATTTTGATTCACTTAGATGTCAAAATCTCAGGCTGGAATTAGTATTGTGAGGTGAGTTTGATATTCATAGGCTGTTAGAGGTACTCAACTCAGTGTCAACGCAAGAATAATCTTTCTGAAAACAGTTCTTTTCCTAGTTTCACAGCTTTTTATTGCAGGATTCACCTCACCTAACCGTAGATGGCTTCAGTGTAGATGCCTTCATATCTAAGATTGATGGCTAGATTTTTTTTTTTTTTTAATTTGGCTAATTCAGAAAGCTTTTTGGAGTCAAGAGGAATGAATCCTGGAAGAGTCTTTTAGACCTCCTCACATGGTTACAACAGCTTTTAACAGCAGTCAGACAGAGGTCTGCCTGAAGATACCTGAAGTTAGAAGAGGTGTTCTAACCCATATTGGTCTTCATTTGTGGTTAAGATTCTATCCAGTCTTAAAAAGCGTTGAAGTATATTCTTTTTTGGGGGAGTGCCAGTGGCAGTTCAGGGTTAGGGTTAGGGTTAGGTTTATCATGCCGTTTCTACCATAAAATAAAATACTGTGTTTACTCTTCCTTTACAACTTAATATCATGAAAAATTCTGGACTGCAGGTCCTGTAGACTGAACTCTAGCCTGTGGAGCAGCTGGGCTGGTATCTCCCATTACTTACTGTTAAACAAGGAGGTCAGTTCTCAGACTGAGTCTCCCTCTGCTCTCAATTAGTTCTGACCATTCTTTTAGAAATGACATAGGGAGAAAGTGTAACTGCACTGTTTAAAACAAAGTTAAAAGGAAGAACCTTGGATGCTTGCTTTTTTCTCAGTAACAACTCTCTGGAATTGAAGATCCTTTGAAATACTCTGTTAATTACTAGATATCAATAAGGATTGTAACACAATACAATACAATACAATACAATACAATACAATACAATACAATACAATACCTATCCAACTGGTAAAATTAGTTAAAGTTAGTCGTGTCCTTCATTTGTGATTTACAAAGGGTGTCAAATAGTTTTGCCAACAAGAATTAATTTCTTCTTGCATAATAATTTTGAGTAGCTTCACTCTTCATTTTTCACATGGAAAAAAAAATGATCTACCCACGGTCACATTGGAAAATTGCTTTCAGTAAAAAGCTAATTGGAAACCTGGAAATCCTCATTTCTATTCCTACTTTGATGATTGTTTTAGATGTTCTTGACGAACGCTATTTCTTATGATATTCTAGAGTTAAGAGCACTAGGAAAACAAGTGGTATATATGCTTTTCTGCTGCCCCATTCCAGCTTCCCATTTTAATCTTAACTGAAGAGGGAAAACTTCTTGTGAGCTCAAAGGATGGAGTCAATTGTTAGATATAACAGAGGAGAGGAGAAGACAATTATAGTGACAGAAGAGAATAAAAACAGTTAAAACCCATTCTTTGTAAAAGCTTTTTAAAAATTATTTAACTAATTAAAAATACAGATGTTGATTTGACCTATTACTCATTTTTCACTGCCCTCTTAGAGTTCTGGAACACAGTGCATTTTTAACCATCAGCAAATGGCTTAAGAAAACTGTACATGCCAAAACATTCTTTTTATAACTGAGCATCTCTTTCAGTAAAACCTGATTTTTCACATAGATTTGTGCAAGAGCTGATGTTTTTTCTTTCTCTGACCTATCCCTGACATCTCCAAGAGCTACCTTCAGGAAATATATCACTTCTTTCCATTTATAGCCCATGTCCTACTGAATAGTAATTGATTGCTGGCCTTTGTCAGTAACAAATTACGAGTTTAGCTGCATTGTCCAGCTTTATTGTAGGAAAGAAAGTCAATGTTTTGTCTACTGCTGACTTTTCTTCTTCATGCTGTACCTGTCTGATTCATTCCAGGGAGGCCCAGGACTCAGTTTATGTCAGTCCAATGGTTCTAGACTGTCAGCAGCCTGAAGAAGTTGGTCACCTGCAATCCCACCCAAAATCCCACATGTGAACACATGGGCCACTTGTCCATACATTCATAGACTAAAAGATAGATTGCAGGATATAGCAAAATCTGCCAGGGACTTGGAAGGATTTCAATTTCTTTGGCTAGTCTGTGACCTATTTATGCGTGCTGTATTGATAAATGAAGTGAAAAATCTTTTACACCTTTCAATGAAGGTGCCGTTTGGTCTGGCAACAGCACTGACACTTTTAGTGATGTCCTATAGGAAACAGCTGGGATTATTAATTCATTTTTACACAGGTCACTAAGCATCCAGAAGTCAATACGTCTTTTAAATTACTCTCAATCTGGACCAAATCCATTCTGAAGGTGAAAGGTTCCAGATATATACTGCTACTGGCCATTATTAGAGTCCTTTTTAAGTCTTGCCAATTGTTTTTCCTTGGTTCAGCCTGAGAATGACCGTATAAGGTAGAACAGAAGAAATGTATATTTTCTTTAATTTTTTTTTAGCTTATGATGTGATTCCATATTTTAATTCTTGGAAATATACTTTATTTTATTACAGATGACACCAATCAGACTCAAATAAAAGATAAGATATGCTTTAGATTCTGAGTCTGAAACAATTGTTCAGTGACTCAAGACTCAGATGTAATGAGGAAGGAAGAATTGTAAGTAGGAAAGATTTACAGAAACACAGTTAAGGATAAAGCTGAACAGAACTGTACAGTTTCAATTCACAGGAATTTCTTCAAACCTATAATTTGACTTTGACTTTGTGAGAAGGCATATCTGCTGACTCTGGCATTTGATGGAAGTCAGAGCAAAAGTTCCAAACTTCCAGGTGCATGATGGCAAAACTACCTGTCGGAAATGTGACTTTAACATTCTCTGTCTCTGGAGAAGAAAGAAGGCAAAGTGAAATTTTTTGTTGATCTCTCAGGTGATAGCATTATGTGTTTGGCTCTTCAGATGCTGGCATTTACACCACTACCTGGCTGGCTTAACACATTACTGACAACACATTTGCTTTTATAATTCTTTTTTCAGAGTTGTGAATGACTAAACTGTAATGGTTTGGGTTAAAACCACAGAGGAAGACAAAGAAAAAATAACTCTTTCTCCTATGCCTACATGCTGGCTGGGAGGAGTAGCCAGGTTACC
>VYZS01043228.1:26027-43252 GCA_013400695.1 Neodrepanis coruscans | reverse complement strand
GGAGAGCACAGGGAGGAGTAAGAATGCGTTGGGACCTCAGTTCCCATTTACAGACAGCAATAGAAAGTTTCCTGACCTTCAGGTAGCTATTTATGAGAGGTTCTTACCACCATACATACCGCTGGTAAGGACAGCATAGCATTTTCTTGCTCAAGTAGTTTGTCTGTGACAAACTGTCAATGTAGAATACAAAGTGCATCTCAACATGTATTAGAATCACCAAATCTTAAATCACAAAATATCACTATATAGGGACACTAGTGTCAGTGAAGTTTTGCCTTGCTTTTCACCAAGCAGTTTACAATTATCATTTTTTTGTATCAACCACCACATCTGGGAGCATTTCTCAGTAAATACTTTGATTTTTGTACCAGACTTACCAGCCAGGAGCCCCTCGTCATTAGGCTCATTAGAGCTGGAGATCTGCTTACTGCTACAGCAGACAGTGCTGTCATGCCAATGCTTCCTGCAAAGTACATGTACGTAGACTGAATTCTGTCCTTCACATACTGGGGCCAAATACTGAAAAATAAGCACATACACATCTGTGCAGTTACCAGTTTCAGAATGGAGAACAAATAAAAACACAATTAAGCTGTTAAATACATTCATAGCTACAGGGGAGGGTTTGTAATAGCAATGTGGTCTAAAAACTTCTGCCATGAGTTTGCTTTTCAATCTTGCCGGTATGATCTAATATAGTTTTGTAGAAACACTGAAAATGACAAACAATGCTAACTATAACTCAAGTCTAAGGAGGAAGCATGTATGGGAAACAGAATAATGAATGCTTTCAGCTTCAGAAAAATAATGGTGCACCTACAACAAACTGGTTCCAGGTAAAAGGTCTATAGAATGTGTACTGAGTACACAGCAGAGAGCACACTGCCTGCTGAGCAGCTCACAAATTGCTGAGTCACAGTGCATATGATTATCGGACACCACGAGACACAAACGTCATTTTGAGAGCTCTAACAATAGCAACAGACTTAGACATGAATCGGAGTTTTTGCAGAATCATTTCCTCACACTACAGACAGAAAACTTTCCCTGCTAACACTAAACTTAAACACAGTGCACACATTTTCTCCCATTTCACTCTTCTGACCCATTACTTCAAGGCTCAGATGGAGGAAAAAAACCGAGACACCACTGTGTCTCTGACAACCTTCTCAGAGATACAACTAACACACACTCAGTACAAATGCAGACGGCCACTTTCAAATACAAAAAACCAGAATATCTCCAACACACGTTTTTCCCAAGCCTGTGCTTATCACTAGCCATCTTTTAAGTCTAACTGTGAGGTTTTGCCATCATTCAGGTTTTTGTTGACAAAAAGCAATACACCAAAGTTTTAAGAACATGTTTATTAGAGCAAAGGTGATGCCAAGACACTGTTTAATGGAGACCCTCTTTCCAATAGTTGTATTAAAGTTTCATGATCAGTTCCACAGGAACACCAGGCAAAGTGGTCTTGGCAATATGTTTTTACAAAGACCACTGTTCTCAAGTTATCTGAGGTCCACCTTATAAGACAAGTTTATATCGTCTTCAAAAGAAAATTTCAGATTTAGCAAAACAAAGAAAGTCACTTAGGTCAATAGCCATTTAAACTGGAATAATTCTAAATTTGTTTTCAGTTATATGCTTTAAAAACTTGCAGAGACAGAGGTGAAGACATTCTGTTCAGAGCTCAAAAAAGCATAAGCTGTGGTTTTGCTAAAGAAGAGACAGACATAAAGAGGAGGGTGATCTGCTTAATGTACTCTAATAAAAAAAGTAAGCCATCTTACTTACGCAGCTCTTTCAATAGCTCCAATCTCACTGGACATGCCCATTCCATAGTAACAGAGGGCCCCCAGGCCAACTGCAGCCCCTCCAGCAACAATAAATTTCCCCAGGCGATCAGCTGTATATAAAGGAATAAAAAGTCCACACTCTCATGAATGCTTTTTCTTGGTTAGTTAACATCCTCACACGAGTTTTGCTGTAACTGCAATAGCTGATCTGTCTTAGTCTTCCCTCTTAAAGCTGCACTTCAAGTCAGTGCACAACCAGTTCTCAATGAGCTACATGGGAGAAACTCGAATTTCACCCCACAATGCAGCTTCACAGAACAGAGTAACAAGTCCAGCTAATAACATGCCAGGTTTACTGACCTTCACTACAGTGATGGCATTTCCAACACAAAACCAGTTAACAGGGTCTCCAATGGAAGCCTTCAACTGCCAGCTGATTTTGTTATGATTTCACTATCTAACTTGCTATAGAGCAGGAGAAACACTAGACATAGAGACCTTTCCCTCTCAGTCATCTGCCCTTAATGCAGTTACATCCAAAACAGTTTAAAAAGGGCTTTCCAAAGCTCATGGGTAACACTACCACCTGACTTGGTAGTCAGGTTTTTACTGTCTGATTTGTGCCACATTGCTACAAATACAACCCTCAGTAATCAACACTGTTGTAACTGAGGAACAATTCTAACCAAGTATCTTCAGTTGTGTAAGACTGATTTTTCCTAAGAAAAATGTCTCAAGACACTACCTAGCCAATTTACATATTTTATTGTCAATTCAATGCTATCATTAGACATTTACTAGTCTGTTCTGCTGAACACTGCCATCTAAAAAACCCCTTTGTAAGCCACAGTAACTTCAAACACCTAGATGAACCAGAAAGCACAGGAAACCAATACCTTACACAACTGTACCACCAAAAACATTTTTGTAAACTTTGCCTGTTGTAGAAACTTCTTTTCCATAAGGTAGATGCAGCAAAGCAACAGTTAACTTCTTTAAGATCTGCACCCAAGCCCCCGTTAAGAGACAATAATTTTTAACTTAGCAGTTGTCAAAAGCAGCTTAAAGACAAGAAATTTGTCTTTAAATTTGCACCTTTAAACTTTATAAGGCAAGACAAGCAGAGAAACCGTCTCCAGTTGTTTGAAGAACACTAAAACTTAAGAAACAATATTCTCAGCCTGTTTTATGGTTTGAAGGAACATGTTAAGGTTCAAAGGTAATCAGGATTTAAAGCAGAGCTACTCTACCTTTAAGTGCAGTTTCCGCAGAAGGCTCAAATGCTGCTTCTTTAACTTCCTGGCCAAGCTTCCCACGCCTTACACCTGTTCTTACTCTGGTGGCATAACACTGTTGAATTCAGAAATAACATAAGGAAAGATCTGATTAAATAATATAAAGACATTCTTATCAACTTACTTGCCATACTTGAAGTTGTTACATAGTCTCTTTTGTGTGTGCTTACGTCCCAAACCTGAAAGGAACTGTGAGAACAAGTGAACCTTGAAGTTTAGGAACCTTTGTGAAAAACATTCACTTTCTCCAAGTACAGAACCAATGCTGTGAATTGCAGAAATGGAAGTTTTCAGACAGCATTTCTTCTACTCTAGTCCCACTACATCAAGCACTGCCACGAGCCACTTTGTTAAACGTAAAAACATAATCTTTACATTTTTATTTTGTAAACAAATATTTTGCTTTCTATGTTAAAACATTCTTCATGCAAACACTTTGATGTAAAAATTATTCTTGCACAATATTTGTACTTTACAGACACTAAATTTGGAAAAGCAGCGTGAAATCTTTGCTTTCAACTCTAACCTTGATCCAGAGAACAAACCTTGAAGAACTATAATGTAAAGATTTCTAAGGCTCACAAGCTCCAAATAACTATGGCTCCTAAAAGTCTTAGTAAGTTGCAAAGGCAACACAGAATAAACTTTTAAGTTACGCATAACTATATTAAGTTCACAAACAAGTTTTGAAGTTTTCTTGCCATTTATTCCAGGAAAATTTAAATTAAAATTGCACCTGAGCAACCAAAGACTTACTTAAGGCTGTGAGTTTAACGTTAAAACTCAAAATCTACAAGCATTGCTCTCTTCAGCCATTACAGCTCAGAAAGCTTAACAGGAAAACACAGAGGAAGAATTTGCCATAGATTCTGTACACCAAGATGATGACAGAAGAGGAACATCCCTTTCAGCTTTGAGCTGCCCGGGCAAGAAAGCATGTCTGCAACATCTTTTCCCAGTGAAGATTCAGCAGTGACTCAGGACAGTGACAGCCTGGCTTTTAGAACTGCTGGTTACACTGGTGCTTGTCCTGCCACGGCTCAGAAATCGCTCTAATCAGGGCTACAGCACAAAACACGTGTGGGACAAAAATCATTGAAAAGAAAGTTTTAACTTTAATGTTATATTTAGGACTCCAGCTTGGAAACTAAGAAAAGACAAGAATTTCTGTTCCTCCCTCCTTACACAGGAGGTCTATCCATCACTAACCTCCTTTAAGTTATTTTCCCCATTAATTTCAATAGAGAATTAAGGAACTGGAGCAGAATGCATCACTCCAATTGCTTTAAAAATCCTGTGTTTTGACTGATCAACATCCTTCCTTCAGGAAAACAGAGCAGGCGCCTCAAACAAGCAGAAAGCCCATGATCATCCAATGTGGGTACCCAAAGCAAAGTGATTCTTCTGGCAACACACTCAACCCTTTCAAATATCGGCAGATGGGCCTTCAGAAAGGGAATTACCTTACCTGGTGAGGCTGCCACAGCCTGTATGCTTTTATATTGGAGTTCCTCAAGGCTGGGGAAGCCTGAGTGATGGCAGGGCGGATGGTCTGGCATGACAGTGCCCTCAGGCACACCAGCCTTGCAGCCAGCATGGCTGTCCAGGTAGCTTAGCACACTCTCTTCCTGCAAATATGGAAGAAAATGTATTTTACTATTTTGTTACATAATTTTCAGGCAAAGTACACGTAACACTTATTCTTGACTAATGTAACAATAATAAATATAAAAATAAATAGAAGGCTGTAATAAAAATAACATTATCACTGAAGTACTGTATTAAGAGGTAGAACCACCTTAAATACACAGTTTAAGTGTTTTATCTGTATTTGTGTCCTATTTTTATGAGGGACTTCTCTCATAGCGTACTCCAATCCAGAATATATCACTTTAGTATAAAATATAAATTACTTACTATAATAAATTATTTAAATATAAATTATTTATAGTACTACATAAATTAAATCAAGACCCCTTATGTCCTTATGTTTGAGTCTCTTTGGCACCCAACCTTCATTCTGAGCCATAAGACTGCACGAGTACTCTGCCCTTCAAATAACTTCGGTGCTCCGAATTTACTGGACTCCAGCTAAGCCTCAATGCGGTACAAAACAGTTTCAGAGAGGCTTTCAGCTGATTATTAGTTGGCTTTATGGGCAGGGCGTTCAGTCAAGGTCACAGCGCAGAGCACACCTGCTGGACACACGGACAGCAGGAGCGGACAGCAGCCTGGGTGCTCTGCTGGGAGCAGGAAAACCGCAGGAAAACTGCCCGAATGGTGCCCGTTACACGAGAAACCCCGGGCTCTAGAGTCACACACGCTGCTATTGCACCTCTGACCCCTCAAGGGCCAAATGACACAAGGTGTGACCACACCTTCGGTGTGCGGTGCCCAGCGGGAGCTCTGCGTGTTCTCAACAAAATTAACCTGAACAACAACCACAGCGAGGCCAAGCACGCCCGGCGCTGGCAGCTCGGGCCCGCCAGGAAAGGGGGAAGCAGGAAATCAATCCCGCTGCTACAAAGTCTCTCTGCACTGCAGCGCAGCGCTGAAATCCAGCTTTCACACACGCCGGTACTTTACCCGGAGAGCCCCGCGGACACCCCCGCACGGCAGTAACAGGCACTANAAATACACAGTTTAAGTGTTTTATCTGTATTTGTGTCCTATTTTTATGAGGGACTTCTCTCATAGCGTACTCCAATCCAGAATATATCACTTTAGTATAAAATATAAATTACTTACTATAATAAATTATTTAAATATAAATTATTTATAGTACTACATAAATTAAATCAAGACCCCTTATGTCCTTATGTTTGAGTCTCTTTGGCACCCAACCTTCATTCTGAGCCATAAGACTGCACGAGTACTCTGCCCTTCAAATAACTTCGGTGCTCCGAATTTACTGGACTCCAGCTAAGCCTCAATGCGGTACAAAACAGTTTCAGAGAGGCTTTCAGCTGATTATTAGTTGGCTTTATGGGCAGGGCGTTCAGTCAAGGTCACAGCGCAGAGCACACCTGCTGGACACACGGACAGCAGGAGCGGACAGCAGCCTGGGTGCTCTGCTGGGAGCAGGAAAACCGCAGGAAAACTGCCCGAATGGTGCCCGTTACACGAGAACCCCCGGGCTGTAGAGTCACACACGCTGCTATTGCACCTCTGACCCCTCAAGGGCCAAATGACACAAGGTGTGACCACACCTTCGGTGTGCGGTGCCCAGCGGGAGCTCTGCGTGTTCTCAACAAAATTAACCTGAACAACAACCACAGCGAGGCCAAGCACGCCCGGCGCTGGCAGCTCGGGCCCGCCAGGAAAGGGGGAAGCAGGAAATCAATCCCGCTGCTACAAAGTCTCTCTGCACTGCAGCGCAGCGCTGAAATCCAGCTTTCACACACGCCGGTACTTTACCCGGAGAGCCCCGCGGACACCCCCGCACGGCAGTAACAGGCACTAACGCAGCGCTGCGGGCTCACAGCTCCGACATCAAGACGGGAGGGGCCGCGGGCCCACGTTCGCCTTCCGCCCGCCCTGCAGCCCCGGTCCCGCACTGACNGTGTGTGAGTGTGTCCGTGTGGGCACGTTAATGGCTGTCACAGGGTTAAGGACCTTGGCGTTTCCTTCCCTTGCAGCGCAGCCGCCCGTCCTGAACGTGGGGATAAATCTCCCCCTTGCTTAACCTCTCTGGGGAGTTCATACCTCTCTTCCATGTGGAGGTATTGGCGTGCTTTAAGGTGCTCACGTGGCGGGCAAACACAAACTGCAGCCTAGTGTACGTAAATGATGGAAATGGATGCTGCCAGCCTTAATCCCAGCCTTGCAGGGGCGCTCCACAGCCCTTCCAGGGGCTAAACATTCTCCTTTCGGCTAAACTCTTTCTCTCCTGGTAGCTTCTTTCCAGCCTCAGTCCAGCATTTTTTTCCAGGTTTAACCCTAATCCAAAACTGAGCCCTAGGAAAGACACAGCAGCACTTTCCTGGACTATGAATTCCTCAGGGAAGTTTTCTTTCTGAAGCCCTCCCAGTCCTTTGGCAGCTCAGCTCCAAGCACACCTTTGGCTTTTACTCTCCACCAGCCCTAACCCTAAGCCCAAAGGCTCGTGACACGGCTCGGTCCAGACCCTTAATATCACCCAAAGAATTCCCTTGGCAGCCTTATTTCTCCTTTGCCAGCCCCATCCCAGCTGCATATCAGGGCTTTTCTTGTTCGCCGGGTGCTGGTGTTAATCCTAACCCTAGTATGAGCCAGACACTACTGAGAAACACAGAATTCCTCAGAGAACTCTTTCTGGCAAACTATGTTTGCCTGGGGAGACCCTTTCCAGCTCCACTGCAGCAACAGCTCTGTGGTTTTTTTCAGCCTTAGCGCTGCATATGGGCAGGGTTCTTCCCAGCCAAGTAAAACAGTCTGTGAGGGTCTTGAGTGAGATCAAAGATAAATATGACCAAAAAAAAAAAAAAAGAGAGAAGCGTTGAATGTAGAATTAAGTCCAGAAATAGAGTGAGAGTTACAGATAGACTCTTGAGAATTGTGCCATTAGCCTTTTAAATCTCAGAGCCCTTGTGTTTAAATTATAAGAAAGGAAATACAGTAAACTGCTAGTTCACAAAATGGAAGTTAGGTAAGAGTGATAACATGTGGGAGAGGTCTAAAGGTGCATGTAAGAGCTTGAAGAAGAATCTGAATTAGAGGAATGGATGACAGAAGGGTGGAAATGCCATCAGAGGGGACCAAATCTAATGAGAGTTGAGGTCAGATTCTCACTTACTCTGACACTTGTTTGCT
The DNA here is from genome assembly GCA_013400695.1 of Neodrepanis coruscans. NCBI lineage: Eukaryota > Metazoa > Chordata > Aves > Passeriformes > Philepittidae > Neodrepanis > Neodrepanis coruscans. Next base: position 35,364 of record VYZS01043228.1, on the reverse strand, counting down.
TCCTATTGGAGTAAATGAAAATCCAGAGCTTTGGAGTCTGTTGCCCCAAGGCCTCCAACAACATAGGAAAAAATGTCAGTTTCAGGCCATAAATATGTTGTTTATTTAGAGACTTGTAGTGCTTATTTCAGAGTTTGTAACACTCTGTAATTGTTAGGTACTAAAGGATTCATTATAATAATTAACATTTAAATTTATAATTCAGTTATTAATAGTAATAATTTATGCAAGGAATCAAGTGTATCCCTTTTAGTACAACATATAATCATGTAAAGAACTCTCCTGGGACTTTCAAATAAGATACTCAATCCAGCTTTTCCCCAAACTGTTTCTTAAACAGATAGTTTTGTCAGAAGCAACCCAAATCTACATCCCTGCAGCAAACTCTGATGATGAAACTTACCTATTAGATGTTCCTTTTCCACTAGATCATTGACACCTGTAAACGCTCCAGCTGGAAAAATCCGTGTATGAGCAGGGAACAGTGGCCTTGTATGTCCTGAAGAATTTTTCAGTTAAAAGCAGCAGGTTGGATGCTGTCTGTTGGCACCATTGTACCTGACTTTCTCTCAGGAAGGAAAGCAATAACTTCAGTCCCTGTGCCACCTGGGTCTGCTGCAGAGCTGCAAAGCAGCTGGCTGTGCTTTTGGAGTAGTTGGAGCTCGTGCTGACAGAAGCAGGGATAACAGCACGGCAGTGAGGCTCCTTGGTGAGACGGCAGCCAAATGCACACAGGAAAATTGGCTTTGTAACTCCCATGCTGTTCTTTCATAGGATTGTCTTCAAATGCACTGTGCATCCACCACCTGGATCAGTGCCCAGTGCTGTTTAGCGTTGTTGTTAATGACCTGGGTCGTGGGGCAGAGCCCGCCCTCAGGTTTGTAGATGATACAAAACTCGAAGAGGTGGGTGCTACACCAGATGGTTTTGCTGCCGTTCAGGGGGACAAAGATTGGCAGGAGAACTGGGCAAACAGGAATGACATGCAATTCAGCAAAACCTGGGGAGGAGCAGCCTCATCTACCAGCACAGGCTGGGGCTGTCCAACTGAAGATTAGAAAGATATGGAAATACTGGAGAGAGTCCCACCGAGGGCCACAGAGGTGATTAAGTACCAAGGACAGGCTGGGAGAGGTGGGATTCTTCCATCTGAAGAAGAAGGGGCTTAGGAGTTCTTATCAATATGTAGAAATACCTGATGGCAGGGAGTAAAGGAGAATGAGCAAGACTCTTAGTGATTTCCAGTGACAAGGCAAGAGGCAATAGACATAAACCAAAAAACAAGACTTTTTTTTAAATGTAAGAATTTTTTAGTGATTTTTTTTTTTTACTGTAAGAGTGATCGAACAGTAGAAGAGCTTGCTCAGAGCATTGCGGAGTCTCCATCTGTGAAGATTTCTAAAAGCTGACTGCATATAGTTCTAAGCAACCTGGTTGTGCAGGAGGGCTGACCTAGAAGCCCTTGCCAACCTCAGCTATTCTAAGAGTCTATGAAATATTAATATAATGATGATTCCTGAAGGACCTGAAGCACTTTTATTTTTTTGGGACTGATATTTACCAGTGAGAGGTGTTTGGAAAACAGTAAACATTGTCTTCAGGCAGTATGTACAAAAAGGTTCTTCTCCTTTCCTCCACACCCCTCTCCGCCACTCTTTTTTGAAAATAGGTAAACACTTCTTCAGTAATTAAAAGTATAAATGGGAAGACTTGTGCTGACATGAAAACTTCTTCCTTTTTTTTTTTTTCATTAGGTCACGTTTTCAACAACATGTTTTGCATTTCTTGTATACCTTACATTTCTCTAGGCAGATCAAGTTCAATTTAATGTCAAAGCATTAATGAATAACAAGAAATTCTGCAAGATCACAGAATACCACTGTGAAGGGACTTGATATCCTGAAGGAACGTGTGATGTTGGCATGGCAGGCAGTGGGGGCAGGCTCCAAGCCCTCCGTCTCTGCCAGGCAGGAGCCAGATGAGGAGCCCCTTCTTCCCAGCCCTGTTAGTTCCCAGCAGTGAGATATTCCATAAATGGCTGATACCAGTGCTTAAGGGATAGTGGTCGTCAGCTGCTGTGCCCAAGGGGAAAGTGGATCTGACTGCCTAACTCCCAAAAACACTAGTCCAGGCTCTGCTCCTCAAGTCTTGTATGAGAAACGTCATGTATTTTCAAAAAATAGTCAGCCTGTTCTTAGGGATAAATGATTTCTGGAGGGATTTTGTTGCCTTGCTGTGAAAGTGAGGATGAGGAGCAATGCTGTCATCTTCCAGAAGACACCACGTGATAAACCATGCACTCTGCCTTGCCAGCCACCTGAAATGGGACAGAAGAAATCTTCTTACACATAGCCCTCTGCAATCCTGGAAAGCCACGGGAGCCACAACAAGCCCATTGTTGTGTTAATAAATTGGGTCAGTGTCAGTTTTGAAGCTTAAGCTTTTAACTTGACAGCTCTGGCACCCTCCTGCAAGAAAAAACATCTCAGTTGTTCACATATCTGTGTTCATCTGTAGGCAATAAATAGATCTGTGGTTAGCACCATTTCTCCTTAGGGTAAACTGTGCCATTGACATTTTTCAAATCGGAGCTGAAGAAAAGTATTTTGAAGGATTGCTGGCTGTGCTGACTCTTGCACTCCACATATCTCTCCCAGCAGATTACAGGGGACTTTTGGACTTAATCTGTTCCTGCTAATCATGTGACAAATGCATATTGATTAAGCATCATGTTCTTATTTTAGATTAGATATCATTAATAGTGCAGGGTAGAGGGAACTTGAGAAGACAGTACTGATGTCTTTCTGGAAGCCTGGCAAGAAAAAAATGCCATTAAACAGAATATTACTTTACCATGGAAGAATAAAGTGTTTGGCTATAGCTCCTTCCATGCTGGAATTCATGCAACAGGAACAAGCTGGGATGTGCAAAAAGTGAAGCAGCATCCATATTTTCTACAGCTGTGAGAATTTTTGGGATTTTGGTTTATTCAGCCAGATCTCAAAACATTTCAAATAGACAGTTGCTTCATTTCAGTGGTACTGAACTGTGCTGACTGTGAGGTTACTTGTCTTCCCTCATCAGCACCTGACTAGTTTTAAAAAGCACTGAAACTTGTACTGCAGCTTGTATATTTGGAGAAGTTGCATGTATATTTACATTAACAAAAGTAACTTCTGGAATTGCAAAAAAAAGTTTGTGCGTTTTGTGAGGAAACTCCCTACACGCTGTAATAACAAGTACTAGCTATAAGAAATTTTACATGTTTTATCTGTCTTGCTAAAATAAAATTAATCCATCATGGCAGGAACTTCTGGTGTAAAATAATGTCTTCCAAGCTTAAACAGTCTTCCAAGCTGTTTAAGATATGGCTGGATTTTTTTTGTGTGTAAAAAGCGGTGACTTGGGCACAGCGAAAATAGCCTAATACTTACCATAGACATTTAAAAAACTAATTTATATATACATTTGTTTAAAAAAAAATCATTTAAAAATAGGAAAAAAAATATCTGTTTGCAACCTCTGAAACAGGCTGAAAAATAAAATAATACACCTCAAAGAACAAAATTAGCCACTCTTTTAAATATGTATTTTCATACTGCTAGAGATGTTCTGCCTGTTGTCAGTACTTTCCGTGACAAGCAGTGCTCTGAGTACACACACAGGTTTGTTCTTTGAGTACTCTACAAACTTCAAACTTACTATGGAAAAAGGCATTCAGGTTGAATTTATGGAAACGTGTGTCATGTGCCTTATGAGAGAAACAGGTTCTATGGGGGTTTTCTTCAGTAAATGCAATGTTTTCCTTCTTGGGCATACTAAAGAAAGGAGCATCATATCAAGATATGTGATTAAGAAGCTTTGAAGCCCTAAGAGGAAAAAAAGTCCAAACAGCCAGATCTACTAAAAAATTCCTGTGTCCCCTTTTTTTGATCACTCATATTTCAGCCCTATTTTTAGAAATGACTTTGTTTTTCTATTTTCTGAGGAGAAACATCACCCAGGTCATATTGAACATTTTTTGTAGGTTTGATTCCCTATGGCCATATCAATAATATTGATGAATTTGTGTTTCTAATCTGCATCTGCTTCCTTAGAGAAGAGGCACAGCTACTTTTGCCTTGTTAGCAAAGCAAACAAGTTTTTGACCTAACACTGCCTTTTCCTCTTTCTTACTCTGGGTCTTTTCTCACCATGTATGACGGTCCCCCAGGCTTCCGTTAGGTCATAATTCCAACACTCTTCATTCTGCTTCCAAGTCTGCTGTTTTTTTCTTGCTTTCTCCCTGACCTTTATCAGGCCCTTCCCCCTTCTGTTCCCTCTTCCACACCAGCTTGCAAAATGTGGGATTAATTCTGGACAGTTTTTAGCTATTTAAACAAATGTTTTTTTTTTTTTCCCAGTCAAATATTAATGCTAAATTATCACTACTAAAATAAACTTCCAAAGTCAGAATTTTAATATCAAGATTTATCTTTTCCATTAATTGTATATTTTGTATCTCATTTGGAAAATGGGGGCTAGAGCATTAATTTCTATTCCCAAATTGAAACAAAGTTAAAATACATGAAGGTATATAAACTTGGATGCCAAATCCCTGGTTCAGTAAATTGCTCAAGTTTGTGAGTAACTATGATACTACTTGGAATAGCACTCTAATGTGTTTAACTTAGAGTACGTGCTCAGAACTTGTTTCTTTAGTTACTTGGGAGAAGTGCTTTGGTTACTCAAGTGCCCAGAGATAAATGAAGATGAGTGCTATGGTGAACAAGGACCTGACATTGTGTGGTTATAAATGAATACATAAGATGGAATATTTTGTTAACTCAAGATTCTATTTGAATAAATTGTACATAAAAGGACATTTCTTTTTCTTGATCCCTGTTTTAGAGCCTATAGCATGAATTATTTATTTACATCAGATGATAAAAAAAGCTAAAACAGTTTAAAAGTATTTTTCAATGAAAGGGGGAAATCTGCATTTAGAGCATAAGACTTCTCAATCTCCAAGAAATTGATATTCATTTTCTTTAAATACAAGAAATACTCATTTTCCTAAATGCCTGTGAACTCTACGCTGCAGCAAAAAATGACCCAGGGCTTTTCCTGAAATTGCTCTTTGTGCTTTATAATTACTGTTAACATGCAGAGCACTGTTCTTCTGCAACTTCTTGAAAAAAAGCTATTTGAAATTCACTAAGCTTTTATTTAAACTGATTGGTTTCCACCTGGATGGAGTGAAATTTTCTTCTTGGATAGTTTATTAGTACATTAAAACATGCAAATTAATTCATAATTCTTTCAGCTCATTCTCCTGGGAACAATTATACAAGGAAATTATTAATGTACAAGAAAACAACAGTTAAAAATCTCAGAGGGCAACAGAGGTGTGGAATATATGAAAACATTTAGACTTAGCTAATAGCAGAACTCAGATATAATAAAAACAGTTCATAAACCAATTTTAATTTTTCTTTATTTGTGAACTGATAGCAGCCACATGGTGCAGACAAGCAATCAAAGTCTGGCAAAGGAAGTTTGCAGTGAAAGGCCCTTTTTTCAGTGAAGTGCTGCAGAACCACAGTGTGAAGAGTTGAACACACACTACCAGAGCCTCTAGGGATCACAGCCAAATGTAAGGCTTCCATCAGTTCACCACTGTCCTGCCTCTGGTGTATCCCATCCCATGATGATTGGATATAAAACTATCATTTCAATGTAAGCCTCTGCACTCTGATAAATAAACCCAATATTCTTCATCTGGATAATGAAAACCCCTCATGATCCAGTTAATATTTGACGAAAAAAGAGCAAACAGATTTGCTTTTTAGGCTTCTTTGATCCACTTATTTGTTCTCCTTTTAGTTAAGGTGTGAAACAATTCAACTACTTTCATTTTTTCTTTTCCTAATTCATCCAGCATGTTTTTAATATTACATATCTGGTGAAAATTTCCAATCTTTTTACAATCAGAGTCATAACACAGGCTGTCACCCGGATACCTGTAATGACTCTTGGATATCTGCTTCCAGCACTCCCTGACATATGGCTATCAAGGAAAAGATTGAGAGGGAAACACATGCTCTCAAAATATTGTGAAACAAGCACTACTACTGGAATAAGTTTGCCCATGACACATGGGCATTATCCTGTCTTAAAGAACTTGCCCTTTTATAATTTTAAGCACAGCCACATAAACATAATATACATAGACCAAACCTCTGCTGGCCAATACTTGTTTCATTGAGGCCTCTACACTGAAAGTCTAATCACAGATTAATGCACTGAGGCAAGACAAACAGGGGCATTACATGAACTGAGAACAAGATTAGACTATGGAGATGCAGGAATGAAATAAGTATTATTAGCTTCCCTCACATATGCCTTTCTCTACAGACTCTATAGAGTTTAAAAATGAAAAAAGTTTACATTTGAAAAAATAAGATGCTATACAAATATTCCTCTCAGTTTTCAAAATAGCATAAGAAATGAAATAATAAAAATCTAAATAACATGAATTAACAAAAAAAAATCCTCAAGAAGAGATGACACAGTATAATTGTTGTATATGCAAATCAGACAAAAATCCAAGTTTTAAATACCACAATATTTTTTGTATTTTCTGGTGACAGTGGGCCCCTTCCAAAACACCGTCCCTCAAAAAATTCCCAAATTCCAAAGTAGAGACTTTTTTGATGATACACATAAAGGAAAAGATAAGTTTGTACATGTTAAAAAATGATACTGTTGAAAATACTGATTGAATTCCTCTTCTGTTGTTTTGCAGTTGCCTGAGTAGATGAACGCATTTCCTTTAGCAAAGCTAAAATAGGCACTTTGCTTCTAGAGGAACAGTTCTATCTCACAGTTCAGCTAAGACTACTAAGAGGATCAAGGATTATTACCTATCTAATGCCATCATTCTGTATATTTAGAAGAACGTATGGACTTACTGGAAATATAATTATTTAACAATCCTATGCGACTCAAATTCCACTATTTTGTTCTCTGCCAGTTTCTGCTAGAGACCAAATTCCTAATTAAATGGGAGAGAAAGAGATATCAAGCAATCAGAAGAACATTTCTGAGTGAAAATATTTATAAGGGGCCATTATAGTTAAACAGTTTTCAAATGCAAATTTAACTGTGTAAAAATGCAGCAAGTTGGGTTTTTTCCCCAAGGTCAGAAAAATAAAAGTTATTTTTAATGTCATGTTTATTTTTACTCTTAGAAAAAAAAAAAGAAAAAGCTAACAAAGTCACAATACAGAAAATTCCAGAGGAAGGATATGTCCTGTGAAGATGTCTGTGATACACTGAGGGCAATAAGAGGGTGAGGCCAGAGAAGGATTTTTATAAGCAAAATTTTCAACCTGTAAGACTTTGCTTCAGGCTGTGAAATGTGAAACAAGCTGATGGCATCAATTCTGAAGGGTCATGTGCCTATATGAGAAAACTGTAATTTAACTTAACTTGAGATGGCATTTCTGTAATTTTAAGGACAAAATGCACAGAGATATTCCATGTCACCAATGAAGTGATTTCTTACAAGGCTAGTACTAAGGTTCAAGTGCTGAGATCCCTCAGCTGGTACTTCCGTGATAAGCTTCTTTGGCAGAAAACCAACAATGTCAACCTAGCATAAATGTGAGTGCCAGATCCATTTTTTCCCTTTGAAATGCACAATCTTAAAGGATCAGGGTAAAGCCCTGGAGAAAACAATAATCAAGTTAAATATCATCATTGTTCTCAAGAAATTACTTAGTAGCTATTCTAATTAATCATGCTTGTTCCCTATCTATCTAGAGAACAGACAGAGAGAAGAAGTGTCACATAAGGACAGTCTTTCAGGAGTTTTGCCCCTTTAGACATAAGCACAGAGGCTTGAGTTAACACATGAATTCAGCAGGCAGCAGATAAAAGTGGTGAGATCTCCTCTAAATATCAGGCTCTGGGTTTGGTCACTGTATTTCTGAGATTTGGCCCTTTGTTTTGTAGTGATTCAGAAACTAGCTGCTGATTGCTACCAAAGCAAAATCTGTGATATAAATGCATGAAACTATGAGACACTAAAAGAAATCACCTTGGAAATGTAGTGATGCCTCATTGATCCAGCAAATTCACTTAGGCCACTGAAGTGTTCCCATCCCTGTTATCAAAGCATTGCTCATCTACCAGAGGTGGCCAAGTGAGACATATTTCAGGTGGTGCAGTTTCCTCCCCAGTAACCAGAAAGCAAATGAACTGGAATTTTGAATCTCAGCATGAAAAATAATCTTTTCTTTGAAATGGATATTGTTTCAACTGTGATCATAATGAGTGGTGAGAAAGTGCCATAAAAACCACCTTGGTTTAGTTTTGAAGATATTTATGGGAAGTCTTACTTATTGCTAAATGATGGAGAACAGTTATAATCTGTTATAGTTAATTTACTGCTACATAAGTAAAAATGTACTTGTTAAATGAAAGCTCACTTAATGATTACACAGCACTTGGGAATAACATCCAGCCAAAGAGTAAGCAGTAATGGATGTTTTCTATAGAATCATTCATTTTAGGAAAGTAAGACAAGCAAAGCCCTTTACATTTTTGCTGCTGATAAAAAGATACAAAATACCAGAAAGTAGACCAGAAGGGAATTCTTCTGTAAGTGAATATTGGAGTACTTACCGCAGGGGATACAACTACCATGAGATGGCTCTGATTTTCCATCCTGTTACAACAGGTTGAGCTGAAATCAGTACTATTTTCTTGCTATATCACTCTTAAACAGACTGAAAAAATCAGATAAAATACTGGTCTGGATACTACCTATTATCTTGCCTCTTCATCATTTTTTCTTGTCACCATAGCATCTGAAAATGTGATTATTAGATCAATAGTAATAAAAAATCCCAAGACTAAGAGAAAACTTAGTATTTTCCTCTTTATGGAAGTGAGGATTTTAGTTGAATCAGAGTTATTTTTTTGGGTAGGGAGTAACTTTCTATCATGGTATGACCCCAGTCAGCAACAAAACCCACGCAGCCTTTCAATCACTTCCCCATAAGTAAGATCAGGGACGTAATCAGAAGAGTAAAAGTCAGAAAATCTCTGGGTTGAGATGAGGACAATTTAATAGGGAAAGCAAAATCCATGCATGCAAGCAAAGTAAAAACAAGGACTTAATTCAACACATCCCATAGGCAAGCAGATATTAAGCCATCCCCAGGGAAGCAGGGCTTCATCACACACAGCAGTTACTTGGAAAGACAAACACCATCACTCCAAATGTTCATCCCCTTCCTCCTACTTTAAATCCACCCATGATGCCAACACAATCATTCATGAGTATGAA
>VYZS01043227.1:32327-49291 GCA_013400695.1 Neodrepanis coruscans | reverse complement strand
TAAAACTGTAATACAACAGTTGGTTGCACTCAACATTAGTTCTAGTGTTCAATTTATTCCTCGCAATAAATAGATTAGAGCTTATTACCATTGATAAAGTCTGTCTTGTAAACCCCAGGGCACAGCTTTGAAAATTTTCATGGTGAAATTCAGCAGTGTCATGCAGTATAAGATAACACCAAGGTGACATATCCATGATTCCAATGCATCATTTTCATGATTTCTGATTCTGAGCCCACAACTGTGAACCAAGCTGTAATATTACAGTTCAGAGTGAGACCAAAAAAACCACAATACCCACTAAATATTATGCAAAACATATTCCACACTTTCACTGTCTTTCCACAGCTGAACCTTTCATAAAAAAAGCCAAATGTTCAAAGATACAGACCACTGAGTTTAACTCCAGTACAAGAAAAGTTGATAGAAAATATAATAAAGAATTGAATCAGTGGGTGCATTATATACCCAGGAAGCCTCAGATATTTTGCAGAGAGCAGTCATACACAACAAATCTGTAACACTTCCCTGAATAAGGTGACATGGTCTGTAGGGATATTCAGTTGGCTGATGCAGCACATGGGGCTTTTCTCAAACCCTTCAGCAGAGACTTAAAGAATCTCAAGAGCCTCAAAAAACACAGGCTATGGTGGCATAGAAAGAAAGAGCACCTTATGGATCATCAACTGGGGAAAAAAACAAGGTTGAAATAAATAACAAAGAATCATTTGTAACAACGATGGGAGGCTGCTAATGCATCTCTTCAGCATCTGTACTGAGACCTGTACTGGTGCAAATATCTATTAATGGCCTGAGAATGGGGCAGGAGGGTAATGAAGTGCCAAACTACACTGACAAAAGGGAACAATTAAAAGAAGGCAAAATTACAACTGACATGAAAGCTACAGAAATCTCAAGACACTATGTCAGCAAACTGACAGTATAAATTATATGTTAATAAATGGAAAATATTGCACTAAAATAAAGGAGTATGACTGTCCACATAGACTGACAGGCTCCAAATTAGCTTTCTAATGGAGAAAAGAGATGTAGTCACTACAGGTAGTTTTCTGAAAACATCAGCTCAAAAGCAACCAAAAAACAGCAAATAATTTCAGAACTTTTCAGGAAAGCTATCAAGACTGAAATATAAAATACCATGTCAGAAACTCATGATTCATCAGTGTTTTTAAAATCCATCTATTTCTGGTTATCTTTAAAAGAAAACATACAAAGACATGCAACTGAGATAGATCAGAAGACCAAAACTATTTTTGAACAGTGAAAAGCCAAACACATCAAGAATGCATCAGAAATAGGAATACATTGGGCCTCTACAGTTTTAAGAGTCAAACCACCCAGGTGTGATCCAAATTACCGACAGCATCCTGGGCTACATGAGTCTTTCATCTGACCACCTGCATTGTTCCTACTTTCTTGCGAGATAGAGGACATAGCAAGGATAATTTCTACTTTCTTGTGAAGTGTTAGCAGGGTAAGCCAGAGCATGTTTAGATAAATTGTATTAATTGGGCCGAGATCTGCAAGAGACACTTTTCTCATTTCCATCTGCCCTGGAAGCAAAGACATTTAATAAGACCTTAACCATTCAGCTCACAATGTGCTATAAAATTTTACCTTTGGTCTTATTAGGGTAACAAATGGGAAATATCATATAAGACTTGAAATTATGGAGTATATTAGATTCAAATTGCTTCATAAGTTAAGAAAGGAAAAACACCCTCCAGAACCATCCCGAAAAGGACAGGTCTAAATTCAGCTAGACACTGCACTTTCCATCTCCATCTGAAAAGCTGCACATTTTGTTTTTTAACTCCACAAGCTGAGTGAAAAAGCAACTTTTGTGTATAACAAGTATATATAGGGAGTACTAAGCACAGCACTGAACCGACAGACATTTAAAGCACCAGATAATATGTTCAGCTCAGGTTGGAGCACCCTGGATCCATCANTAATATGTTCAGCTCAGGTTGGAGCACCCTGGAGCCATCAGAAAAATTATGTTGTTACTCAAAGATCCATGTTCAGGCTGGATGAAAAGCCAAATCCAAGCAGATTAGAAGCTTCCCATAAGCATATGAAAATAGAAGGGCCAAAAAGAAGTGTTTTGATCCCTATAAGAACACTCTTGCATAGCACAAGAAGACCAAAGGGGTTTGTTTCATTAATATTAAAACAGTATTTTTCCACCTTAAAAGCAAATCTTGTTTTCCTGGAAGAACAATAGGTAAAGGTGGAGCCAGTCATTTAAAGAAGCTGCTCTACACTTCATCTTTTGGGCCAATCTCTGAAAGCATAATTTCCACATCCACCACAAGCTTTTCACACCATGTTCACGAGTAACTACCAACCACCCAGGATGTACAGTTTGGAGACAGCATTTCTGATTTAGTTTCTTAATCTCCTCATGCTTCTGCTCTATGAACAAACCAAAATACAACAATCAAACTCCTGGCTTACTTCACTCTTCATGACAGAGCAGAGACTACTGGTAATGTATTTCAGTACTGCAACTATTCATGATGTGCCATGCAGATATCAAAAGAATAGACTCTTCAGCTGTAAAGATACACTGAGAGAGTAACACACATTTACTAGTTTGGCAACATTATGTAAACTGGCTTTGGAAACATGTTGCGGTATTTTGGGGGGAACCAGGGGTGAAATGAGATGGAGCTCCCCTGATGTAACCAAGAGAACACTCTGATAAAAGTAAAGGTGGTTACTCCCAAACTTTCAGTTCTTCTCTCAGACAGACTGTGGTTTTCACTAAGCCATACTCTCGCCCTTACCATTCCCACAAATACCAGCACAGCCTTAGAGGCACTATCCCCCTCATACTTTTGGTGAAGACATTTCACAACAGTGGAGTAGAAAATAAGAACAATGAAGAAGTTTAAGTGCACCATTCTTCTATTTCTGACTCAACTGTAATAACTATAATATCCCCCATGTCAGTAATAAAATGACTGTTAAATGTGATACTTAAAATCATTCACCTCTGATTTCACAGAGTTTTTTCAGGAAATACCTGTTTCCAGAAAACATCATTACTGTAACACCCAGGAATTAGTGTGTAGGTGTTTTTGTCTAAACCAATAAAATGCCCACCCTCAAGATTATTTTCAAAGTGTGAAACTGAAGCATGTAACAAGCATATAACATCAGCCTGCACAAGGGCCCATGCCACAACTATCAGACACACCAACCTGGACAGAGGAATTTAAAAGCACCAAATATCTCCACTGCCAAGACAGAAAGAAGAGGAACAAAACAAACAGACAAACAAACAAACAAAAATCAAACCAGGAACAGATTTATTTTTCAGACAATTCAATCAATATATAAAATCTTTTATTCACACCTTCAAAAACCATCATCTGCAGGTAATTAATTACTGCATGCCTGACTTCACTCGCAGTATTTTCACCAATTCCAGTGGCAGTGGGACTGGCCTCTTCCCTCTTAGCTAACTCAAACCTATAACCTGCTCTTGAATATCTCATTCAGATCTAATATCTCCTTTTAAGTATCCATTTCTGGCAGAATGTAAAATAATCAACCTATCAAAGCACTGCAGTTTCATCATTACCCCCCTAAAATTAATCGTTTTTCAGTACATGCAAGGCAAGCCTTTTGCAGCACACTGTTAATTAAGAAAATATAAAAGTGGATTTCCCAGTGTCCATACTGAAACAGCAATACAGCTAATGATTTCCTAAAAGCTCTGTGAACAAAACTGTAAAATAATTCAGCTCTTTAGGAGCAACATGTAAGCAGAAAACTGAGCTGTTCTCTGTAAGGGCTGTGATTCTTCTGTGGTCTCACTGAAACAAAAAAAAAAAAGTAGCCAGGTTAAATAAGGTAAATTCTTGACTTAAAACTGACTTTGGATTCCCTTCTTTGAGAAGTCATGTATCCTAAAAAATAAATTTGAAAGTTGGAATATCTGTGAACTATATAATGTAAAACTGCTAAAATTCAGGGTTACTGTTTTACCTGAGCATGACAGTAACAGTGAATTTTATCCTCCTCCAGACAGACAGTACAAGGCAGAAAATCCACTTACATCCCATTTATACCCATAAAATAAGTTCCAAGAGGAGCAAGGCTGCCCATGCTGACACTCAAGAAAAGTTTATGCTTTCTGCATAAACGATTTTGTAATTCAAATATAAGCAGAGATTTGCTGGTTATTTTGTAAGTCATGGAAAGCCTCTCATACCCAACATCATGGCTCTACATTTTGTACATGAACAGCTCTCAGTACAGCCAAAGCTTCACTCCCCAGCTCCACTCTCAGATGCCACACTGGCAACAGACAAAAAGAATAAAAGCTGGGCGTTGCTGCAATGCACAGTTTTGAAAGACTGCAAGGAGTTACTGGAGCAAGACAAAACTGCACAAGATTCCTCTGTAAGAAGCCAGTCCAGTAGCAGCCCAACAGCACAAAATGGCTCTCATTAAATTAGTTGTTTGCTATGTAGAAAAGAGGCTGCAGGAGCCGCCCGGCGCTGAGTCCTCATTTGTGCCTCACCACGATCCCTACGGAAGCAATTCAGTCCCAAGTGAAATGGAGCTCATTATCAGTAGAGATAACTCTCCTCAGGAGAGAGGTGTTTCTCCTGCTGTTAATAGCATTAGCATGGTCTGACCGCCCCCACTGCCTGCTCTGAGCAGAGCACAGCTGACACAGGCAGATTGTGTTCTGGGAAGGACCTGGCAGAGCTTGGCTGGAAGCAAGGATCGAGACTGGTCTCTAACAGGAAAGGAACACAGTCCCTTTATAGGTGGTTTGGAAGAAAGGCAAGACATTAACTGTAAACCCGGAGCTGGCCTTGGTTTGAATTTGTTTTACAGGCCAGTGCAGATGATGGGAAAGCCTTCAGCAATTGTTCTCTCTGGCTCACAGGCACCTCTCAGCAACGTCCCTTTTGCTTTCTGAGTAGCACGTTCCACATTTGCCTATTGGGCACATTTCCCTGTTTAAAACGGAGTTCAGACCTTTATTATCAGCCTCTGAGGACTCCTGGCTCCTGCTTCAAAAAAAACCAAGTTTATTTGGGAAGTGCCCAGTGCAGAGTCAGGTCACACCCTTTGATCACACAGGGAAGAGTCTGGAGCCCACTCCACTCCAGCTGCCTCGAGCTACCAGGGAAAAGACCTTAATCTGCTCTAACCTTCAAACCCCTCAGTAAATGGCACTTCATTGATTTAACGACTGCAAGAGCACTAATACTCCCTGCTCCAAAGAAGCCCCGAAGCCAACCACATCATCCACTGGGCCAGTGGCAGAGGAGGAAAAAGCAAGATCTCCCTAACCCTGACTTATTCAATCCAATTGCAGGAACTTCCCATTGTGTTTTGTTTTAGGGGGTTTTTTTCCCTTTCATGCTTATCATCTTGGTTTTATCAGGCAGCATTTTAACAGCTGTTTATCACGTTAAATCGACATCTCTGACAAAAAACAAATGTCTAATTCTCCTGGATTTCTGCACAGTATGCACACAGCTACAGGAGAGCAAATCTCTACCATGCTATTACTCCTAGCACAGGTTTTGCTCCTTAAAACAAGTACCTTTCCCATCTAAAAAAAAAAAATCCACATTAAAAAAAAAAACTTCTCTGTGACAATCTTCTGCTCAAACCTTACCCACCAAAATACATCAGGCCAGGCCTCCAGCCAGTGGCACAACTGGCACAGCAAGAAGGATGGTAATGGAGCTGTGCAGTGAAAGATCTAACCTGGAGATGAGACATGGGCATTACTTGCTGCTTGAATTGCAACTAATTCAAGTCTTGATTTTGTTTTTTTATCTCTGAATCTGTTGTAGAGCTTCAGTAACTAAAGGTCAACTCTAACATTTCTTCATAAATATTTTGGAAAGCTCCTGAATATTTAGAAAATGCTTACATGTATAAGATTTTTCAAGCATGCTGCTTCTTGGATTTGGACTCATCTTTTCTATCACAGTCACCTACTCTGCCATCTGAAATAGTCCATTAACCTTCAGATTGAGGCAGCTACTTTTGATCAAGGGTTGAAAAATCACAGCTTAGCTCTGAGCCTCAAAACAAGAACAGAAAAGAAAAAAAAACATGCAGGGAGGAAGGCTTTGGGACTCTTCTCCCCCCTGTCTGTCAGAGACGTGGCTCTGGCTGGTTTTGGAAGTCTTCTGCCTTATGGTCTGTTCTCCCTCTGCTGAGCAATCCAAGCACTACAGAGAGTAAAGGAGCTGCCTGCAGCAAGACGTTTTCTTCAGTCGTGTCAGGGTTGCACGGGAACAAACTATTTCTCAGGCTAACACCAGAAAAAAGGAAGAAACAGGCAGGGAGATGTGCTCAGCCCCGTGCTCCCACTTTGCCCACAGAGATGAGCACTGAGCTGGGCTGGGGCTGCCAACCACTACAGCTCAACTCAGGGCTGAGCAGCACTGGGCTGGTACAAGCACCTGCTCAGGCGAGGAAACCAGCACTTCATTTACAGACCAGGGAGAACTCCAGAGAAGGCTGTAAAGATTTGAACTAAATGGCTCACTCCAAGACCATCTAACTGCTCACATGTCTTCCACACAAGAAACAGATAAAAACACTACACAGGCATTTCATCTACTGGGGTGATCATAGCAAACCTTGGCTCATCCCAGCAGTTGACAACAGACCCTTGAATGTGGTCCCAGCATTGCTCTTCTGCATTCATGGTAATTCTTCAGCACCCAACCTGATAAACCCTACAGTTTGTACCCTTGGGACAAAGAGGGGCAGTAATAGGCACATTACCATAACACAATACTACTAACATACTTTACAATGCATTAGATTCAGGGAGCTTTCTGTGCAGCACCACAACCTTAAAGCCGTAACTAAACTAAGAAATAAAAAAATTCAACACCAATGTCCATTCTACGGTTAAACTGAGAGGTGATGCTGAAATTTTACAAAGTTTTCACCAACATAAGAAACTAGTATCCTTCCTTGCTGAGCAGAGGAGTAGATAATCACCTTAGGGCTCAATCTTCAGCGAAAAATAAAATCCCCTATTTCTCAGAGGCAAAAAAAAACCAAAAAAACAAACAAATCAAAACAAAAATCCCAGCCCAATACCACCACAGCCATTTTTACTAGCTGTATTCAAATTCAACAGAACAGCAGCTAAAAATACATCAGAAATCGAGGTGGGAATGAAGAAAAAAGAAAAGGCTTGATGCCAGAATGGCAAGATTTCAAGGGTGACCCACTGCCTGGTAATGTCAAAGGGATCCTTCTGAATCTTTTCCAAACAAGTCAGATACAGCTCACCTGGATGTGGCTTGTTATTGAGCACAGCTGACTGAGGTAGAGGGGAAGAAAGCACAGGTACAAGAGTCATATCAGCCCTTGATCAGCGGATGAGGAAAAGCATACTTATGTTTCTTTTAAATATTTAGCCCTGAAGTTAAAAAATACCAGTTTTCCCACAGGGGAGGGAATGTAAAAAGTACCTGAACCTAAGATTTTTCAAGGTTATATAAACAAACATTGCAAAGTATTTTACTGTAGTTAGTAACCTACTGCCCCCCAAAAAGTTATTATATTTCCAAACTACTCCAGGCATATTCAGCAGGAATCTGTTATTAAAATCAACTGGAGACAAGCTCTTAGGTGTATGTTGTGTTGGAAAAGCTGCAGATGAAATGCAGAAAGCTCCTATGCTTCCACTCCACATCCAAAACTCCAAACATTCTCAGTTACCTCATAAATCAAAGTTTGTCACTAAGCTTTACCTAAAGTGCTATCTTGCCAAAACCTCTAGAAAAGCATCAAGGTAGCCGCTAATTATATTATTTTTTTTTTTTTACAATCCCACAGGAAACACTTTGCAGGTGAAGAGCCATAGGCTGGTGCAAATCCTGCCTCTGTTACCATTCTGGGGCCAACAGAATCAAGGCATCTGCTGATGGCCAAAGACAAATGGACTCAGTGACAGTACATATGAGACTTTAAGCCGAGATACCTTCCACTNATACCAGTTTTCCCACAGGGGAGGGAATGTAAAAAGTACCTGAACCTAAGATTTTTCAAGGTTATATAAACAAACATTGCAAAGTATTTTACTGTAGTTAGTAACCTACTGCCCCCCAAAAAGTTATTATATTTCCAAACTACTCCAGGCATATTCAGCAGGAATCTGTTATTAAAATCAACTGGAGACAAGCTCTTAGGTGTATGTTGTGTTGGAAAAGCTGCAGATGAAATGCAGAAAGCTCCTATGCTTCCACTCCACATCCAAAACTCCAAACATTCTCAGTTACCTCATAAATCAAAGTTTGTCACTAAGCTTTACCTAAAGTGCTATCTTGCCAAAACCTCTAGAAAAGCATCAAGGTAGCCGCTAATTATATTATTTTTTTTTTTTTTACAATCCCACAGGAAACACTTTGCAGGTGAAGAGCCATAGGCTGGTGCAAATCCTGCCTCTGTGACCGTTCTGGGGCCAACAGAATCAAGGCATCTGCTGATGGCCAAAGACAAATGGACTCAGTGACAGTACATATGAGCTTTTAAGCCGAGATACCTTCCACTCCAAGCAGACCTAAGGGACTCAATTTAAACTGGCAACAGCCTGGGATTCACACAACTGAAATAAAAGCGGGAGTAGACAATGAAGAAAGTTAATTTTTCAGCTAGAGAACTGCAGCGTTAGAAGATTGCCCTGGAGGATTTAATCAATGCAAGTGAATCTCGTATGTTTTTCTCCAGCATTCCCAAAATAAGTCAGTAAGATGCCAGCACTTTCTCAGCATAGAGTGACCATTTCCCAGCAAGCTTGAGTTCAAGTCTTTATCAAAAGAACTAAAGAAATGCATTATGATTTCTGAGAAAAATAGCAAGCAAGGAAACTGAAGCAGCAGGATAACTTTACAAGGCACGGTAGGATTTCAGAAAAACTTTTTTACTTCCTTTATTCTCAAGGATGATTTGAAGCAATGAAAACTTCTTAAACCAGACATTGCTAGTACACAAAAATACCTGCAGCTACCCTGGCCGTTTTAGGGCAGCAAAACATCTGAAAAATGCACACCACCATCAGGCACTAACTAAAGGTATTTCCAGATCCAGAATCTCCTCTCCTGGGAGCAAAGCACACCTACTTGTCCATGTGCTTCATCACAGATGATATGAAGTATGCCTATGTTACTATAGTAGTTACTATGCCTTCAAGTAACTCCAACTGCACCCTCCTATTAACCCATCACCTAAAGTATCAGTGCAAGTGTGTTGGGTCCATACACGTCACCTGAAACAAAGAGCAAAAGACCATATTATGTAACATGCTTCTATATATTATAAGCACCTGAAAAAATGGCCCTGCCTGTCTGAAGGTTTGCACAAAGGCTCTCTCTCTCTTGGCCAAATGACATGCAGGAAGGGAGCTTTCTCAAGTCGTAAGTCAATTTACAATCCCACCTTCAGCTGAAGCCTGGATAATCTGTTTCTCGGAGCATTAAAAATCAAAATCTCTATAATTTTCCAGTTGTAATACTCAGTTCGCATGCACAAAACAAGAGCTGTCACTTCTTCAGTTTTAAAAGCTTTAAGCAAAATTACCTCTTCTAAGTTACCTGCAAAGCAAAGAGGTGCAACTGAAAAACATCTGTAGCAAATGATCCACAACTCTTCAGTGTCAGAAGTTTCCAGAAGTCACAACAGAGTCAACATTCTCAGTGTATTCCAACACAAGAATTTCAAGGACTTCAAGGGGCAACAAAGGTAATTTTACAGTGGCAATGAGAACATTGCAACAGTTGTACCTATGCTAATCAAAGGGTTTGGAAGCAAAGCTCACACTCTGTATTGCTAAGAGGTGATGCTCTGAAAAGAATCTTGTCTGCCTTGTTTCAAAATTATGACTCTTATTTTTCCATTTATCAGTATAATTTCTTCCTCAAACTGGCATTCAAAAATATAGCTCTTCCTTGGGGGAGGAACAAAACAAAAACATAGTTTGAAATATAGGAGTGGATTCTCAACTGATATACATCAACATAAGAAGACAACAAAATTATGTTAATTTATGCCAAATGAAATATAACCAAGATTCCTCTCCTTAGAGATAAAGCTGGGACAATTATGGTCATTTACAGCAGATGCTACTTCTCATCACAGAGAGCACAACAGCTCATTCCCTTCCCTATATAATGTCACCGAGCAAATACATCTGTTAGCAGGAGGAGGACTCAGCTCAGCACACTGATGTAGCAACGTCACTGGCTGACCTATTCTGCCCAGCACACAATGGAGAGTTGTTCATTTTTCTTTTCAATGAGACACTATGCAAGTGTTGATTTAATGGTTCATTTATCAACCCCTCTGAATATTAAGCAATTCATTTTGACTTAATTTGAACAATTCAGTTTCACCCATCCTTTCTCCCCTTGAAAAATGTGAACTGCTGTCTAGGGAGAAGCTGTTTTTAAAGTTGACTTAACAGGAAGCACTTGGCTCCATAGGCTTTATACCCTTTCATAGTTTAATATATATTTATAGCTGACTTTTTTTCCTGTTATATATTATACCTGAAATTCATAAATGCTAAAGCAAAGACAGTTCAAGGAACACTCTTAACACTGCACACCAAAAGGCATCTTCTGCAGTATTAGCTAGCCCTTAAGAAGACCGCCGGAAAACGAAGTGTTTGTCAATAAAACCAACAAACCTGTGACATTCTGTACTACTCGGGGAAAAGAGTTTCTCATTGAAAATTCGCTACTTTTCTTAGAAACTTTTTGTTACTAGATACATTTTCCCTCACAGGGACAAAACAACAATCAAAGCAGGAAACACTCGAGCTTTAGTCTCACCTGTAAGCAGCACCTCGCATCCCCCAAGTTCGCATCCCGCGGGGCTCCCACAGCCACGCACAAGCCCCGCTCTGCAGTCGGGCTCAGCCCGGCCGGTCCAGCGCGACTGCCGGGACCCACCCGCGGCACCGGCTCCACGGGACAGCCCGGGGTCGGAGCAGCCTCCGCCGACGCCAAAGCAACCGCGATCATTGCACCTGTTGGCCCCCGGCACCCGCCGCATCCCCCGCGCCTCCCACAGCTTTTTTTCCTGATTCAGCTTCATTGGTGCCCGTTTTCACCTGCTGCTCCCCGGTGCCGAACCCCGTCTCCGCAGCCCCCCCCCCACACGCTCGCTGTTAAACATTCAGCCCGGCAGCTCCGTCCTGCCGCCCGCCCCCGCACCGCCAGCACCGGCCCCGCGCAGCCCTAGCCTGGCGGGGCACTTCCAGGACTCCCTTTCCCATGGGAGCCTCGCCCCCGCAGATACAGAGCATCCCCCGCAAAGCTCGGCCAAGCCTTCCGGAGGGCCGGGCAGCGTCCGCCTGCTGCCAAGAGCCACTTTTCCCTCCGGGAAAAGGAATACGGAGCCACCGCGCAGCGGGGGAGGATGCGGAGAAGGGATGCGCGAGGAGGGGGAACACCGCGACCCGGGGAGCGGGGAGTACCCGAAGGGCCGCGGCTCCCCGCGGAGGACAGCGCCGGCCAGACCCCGAAACTCCGCCAAGTCCGAGCGCGGAGCTGTGCAGCGCCGCCCGGGCAACCCCCCGGCCCGTCGCGGCACTCACCGGGGCGGGGGTCGCGGGCAGGCTCGGCCCCTCAGGAGATCATGCCGGCGGGAGCGCGGGGCCGGCGGCGGAGNCTCCGCCCGCCCCGGGCCGCCGCACCCACCGGCACCGGCTGTGTACGGCCGGAGCGCCGCTGCCTCCGCGGATGTATTTTCTTTTTTTTTTAATTTATTTTCTTTTTCCTCCCTTTCCCCCTACCTTCTATTCCGTTTTTCTTTCACCCCACTTTTATCCTTTTTCTCGCTTCTCACTCCACTGTTCTCCCCTTTTCTCATTTCTCCCTTCTTGCCATTTACTCCCGTTTTCCTATCCCATTTTTCCTGTCCCCCCTTCTCTTTTTCAACCGCCTCCCTGATTTCTCCCCGCATTTCATAGCGTAACAGAATCGTTCAGGTTGGAAAAGACCTTTAAAATCAAGAACATCAAATCCAACTCTTACCCCATCATTGCCAAATGCGCCACTAAACCATGTTTCTAAGTATGGCATTTGCACATCTCTTAAATATGCCTCCAAGGATGGTGGCCTCACCACTTGCCTGTTCCAACGCTTGACAAGCCTTTTCCTAATATCCAATATAAACCTCCCCTGGTGCAATTTGAAGCTGTTTCATCTTACCTGTTGTTTCTTGGGAGAAAAGGCTGACTCCCATTAGGCAAGAGCCTCCTTTCAGCTGGTTGTGGAAAGCAACAGTGTCTCCTCTGAGCCTCCTTTCCTCCAAGCCAAACATCCCGAGTTCCCTCAGCCACTCCTCAAAAGACTGTTCACCAGCTTTTTTGCTCTTCTTCAGACTCTTCTTTTTTTTTTTAAACTGCTTTTTTTCTCCTTGTTTTCCCCATCCCTCTCTCTACCAAATAAAAGGTGACTGTGCCCAGTAGCCAAGTAGCAGCAGGCACATGTCTGCCCAGTGTGGGACAAAGGCTCCAGCAGAAATTCAGGTCATTTTCCCTTTGAGTTCCATGTGTTGGAGATGGGATCAGTGGAAATTGGGTTTTCTACTTTAAAAAGTTGGTTGTTTTGCAACTATATGCAAATGCTTTGATTTTAGCAGATGGCAATGAGTGTTTTCCTTCCATATTTTATTCTGGAGCTAAGACTCAAAGTAGAAAATTGACAGAGTTTGCAGTTGCTACTCAGTAGCTACTGACTGCTGATTACCAGGAAGGGCTATACTTGTGTTCTTGGACAACTTGGCTATCAAATGCCCTCCTTGCTGCTCTTCCCTCCCTTCTATGAGCCCAGGACCTTTGCTTCCTTAAAATTCCAATGATATGCCAGGTTTGGTTCATTGGAGGTCTGTAAAATCAGTTCCCAACTAGAGGATGGGATGCACCATATAACTCTACACTGGTGCCTCTACACATGCCCTCCTTCTACCTGTTGTAGGTTATATGCAAAATTTCTGTGTTCATCTCATCTGCAATTAAAAAATACTGAAAAAGACTGTTAGGCCAAAAGAAATTAGAAGCATGTCAACAAAGATGGGAAGTATCAAGCATCATAAATTTTATTAAATTAGTCCAGCAACAAACTTGACCTATGGCATTTTATTTTCTTTTCTGTTATTCTTTTAATTTTTAGTACTTCCTTTTTTTAGTACTTCATAAGCGTTGTTGTCCTTCATTTGAACTGATTTGCACTGTGCACTAGATCCAGTTGGCCAGCAATAGCAGGGAATGCTAATTCCATTCAGTTACTGGAAAAAAAAAAACAATAAAAGCAAATATGCTTCCCTAAGGCCCCAGCCCAGAATGATGAAAAATCCAGACCAACAAACATATTTTGTTAAAATCAGTCTTAAGTGTCCTCTCTTTTCCCACAGAAAAATAAAAGGAAGAAAACAGTGCACAAGGCAAATTGAAATACAGATGATGGACCCTTCCCAGCTCTAGTAATTGCATCCCAAATATATCCCCGAGCTGGGGAAAGAGTGACAGTCTGTACCCCAGAAGTGGGCAAGACCTAATCACATTTCAGATATGCCACGTACAGCCATAACTAAGATTATTTGAAGTTATGGGGTCAGTGGCAGCAGCAGCTGCTGCTCCTGACCTCAAGAGAATCACAGTCCTGCTTAACGCAAGCTCTGTCCTCCCTTTCCTTGCTGGGCTTTAGTGGTTCTTCGGGCCGCTGCAATGGGTTCCCTCTGCTGAGCTGACCACTGGCAGGAATGGGCTGCAGGGACAGAGTAAAAGGCAGTGTAGGCAAAGATAAAATAACTATTCCTGTTAGAGATTACTTATTTTCCCTGCCTTTAGAGAAGAACAGCTGCTGTTCAGGTTTGCCAGCACCCAGAACTCAAAAACTGTGAGTGAGAAATTCGGAAATAGGATGATTGTCTGTAAAATAATCTGATGTCAAGGGGAGGGGAAAAGCCTCTTTTTATTTGGCCTGTGATTACTAAGTCTTCAGAGATCCTTTTTTCCAAGGTTTTTCCTTAGTTCTTGAGTAGCAGAGATCCACTTTTTTTTTTTTTTAATGAATGCTGGGATTCTAACATAATCAACTAATTCCAGGACCTGAGGCTTCAAGATAAAAAGAAAAGTATACCATGCCGCAAAGCTCACAATGCAATCTCATTGCATTGGCTTTGGCAGCGGTTCACTTGGCTCTGGAAATAATAAAGTGGGAGACTGAAATGACAAACAAACCAGAGTTCCAAACCAAAGTATCACCAGGGAATGCAAAGCAGATGGCCAGTGAAAGAAGACCAGCCTAAGGATTGCTATAGTCTTTGCAGGAAGATTACTGACAGCACGCACTGTGGTGGCCTCCTTCCTATGAGCTTGCCTGGCATAGTTTGCATCTTGATGTCCTTGTAATGAATTAAGAGGAATAAACAAGCTAGAAAGACCTCTCAATTGCAAATCATTTGTTCACTCTCTCATAGCAAACAGAGAGATCCAAGAGCATTGGAGAGCCCATGGAATGATCAGGACCAACACTACATTTCCATGGCATCTTGGGCCTACCTTTAACTGGTCATTGTGCTGTCAGTGTGCATTCAAGAACAGTGTTTTCAGCATGCTCCTATTGAAATGTCTGCTTTGTTTCAGTATGTCATAATAGTATTTTATCAAGAGAATTTATTTAAAAGTTGCAAAATTAAGTCTGTGCTAAATAGGAGCTGGCATAATGGAAATGAGATTTTGGGACTCCACATAAATATGCAAGTGTGATCATATAAAATCTCATATAGCAATTCATTTTCAGAAAGAGAAAAAAGCCCTGAATTACATTGTCTCTTGTCATATCCAGTTTGCTCAGCAGAGAAAAACACACGAACATCAACTCTGACCATTTGAACTAAGCAGTGTGGCAAAACATCCTGAAGATCTCCATTGAAATGGATCGTTCCTGCTTATCCTAATCAATACATTGGTTTACTGGAGAAGAAAATAGTTATTGTGGAGCAGATTTCAGACTGCCAACCCCAGCAGATTCTGTGTGCTGTCAAATAGGATTTCTCTTTAGTCTATATCCATCCCTAGCACTTTGCAGAGCTGACCTGTCCTCTTGTGTTTCTCAGCTGTTTTCTTCAATTTTCACTCTTCTTACCAGTATAAAAATGCAATGTTTAGTACTGACTAAACCCTACATGCTCTCCTCTGTGGCCATTCACAGGGATTCAGATTTTGAACTTTGGACTCAATAGGAAAAGTTTTTCAACACACACCTGGAGCTAAATCCTACCCACCATATTTGTGGGTGTTGCCCCATTACCTGCCGGTTTGAAATAAGCAGGATTTAATCATTTGGGGATGACAGTGAATTACAGCCCATCATGCAGGAATACAGCACTCCTGTCCCACTCTCCCAGCCCGTCTGCTCACAGGCTGGTGCATCACTGGAGCAGAGCCAGAAAGCCGTAGAAATACATTGAGTGAATAAGGTCTTCCTTCCCTATCAGCCAATAAAGATAATTACAAAGGCTAGTATATATTAATTTGGGTTCAGTTCTTTCCCCACTCAAATTAGTGTTGGTTCTGCCGTTGATGCTGATTTTAGTAAAAGCTGGCCCAACATCAGGGAGCTAAAATTAGATTGCTTCTGCCATCTCCCCTGTAACAGCCAAGGGAGTTACTGGTCCAGCCAGGAAATGATACTAACTCAAGGAACAACCCAGGTATCCTGAGCATGCTGCAGATGGGCTCCAACACCTTCTGCAGCAGCTCAGGCAGTGGAACTCCCATGATGACAAAAGTTGTGACATCTCCACCACATACAGGCCCCTGGACATGCTCACTGCTCTGGAACTTAATTACCAAAACCAGCTCTAAATGAAGGCAGAGCAAGAGACATACTCAGAAAGTCCTTATCCACCAGGGCTCAGAGTCAGGAGATGGCAGGTCTCAGTGAGGATGTCCACGTGTGGTCACATGGGTGTGCAACACGTGCCACTGTCCTCAGAGACTCCCTGTGAGGGGCTGTCAGGTTTTTATCTGGTTTCCACAACACATAAATTGCTTGTTATCAATATCACTGATGCCACTCGAAAAAGTCAGAGGAAATCCATCATGGCCCGTGAGGTTATTCTGGTGTAACGAGCAGCCCTTGTATCTCATTTTTCAGCAGTGTGACTCAGCCCTTACAACTCCATTTCTGTGCTGCACAAAGCCATGGAGGTGGTGGCTCAATGAAAAGCTTGTGGGGCTTTTCTGCAGTCCAGCAGCTCAAGATCTCCCTGAATAGATGCAGATGTGGATACACACAAATATGCATACACAAGTACAATACACATATAATTATCTGTCACAATTTTTCTCTGAAAAACAGTACTTTCCTTTTAGGCAGTGGTCTCTGCCCATTGGTATGTCTGAGTACATAAATACACAGACATTTAGCTCAAAGGCCGAAAATTCTCCTCATCCACACTTCCATGGAGAGCACATAACACCCTGATTTGCACATATCTTGGAAATACAAATAGTTCCTCTCTTCTTATATTCTGCTGCTACAATAACTTTGCAGATAACTTTGCTTACTGGACTTGTTTCATGGTGGGAGTAACTACCAGCAATATATTGCCTGCTACTTGGATCAGAGTCACATGCTGGGATTGCTCATATGCCATTCAGGTTCTCTACCAACTGAGGGAGAGAAAAAAAAAAGGAGGGGGGAAAAAAGGCAACTATTTCTAACTAAGACACTTTTTGTTGTCTCTGCCTTGGCCGTGAATGCTGTTACACTGATTTCCTTTAACCGGTCAATCCTCACCCTGTTTGTTTCCACAAACACGGAGGATGACTGTTTATAATTCCAAACTCCCAGCCTTGTGCCAGATAACATTTGCCAATCAGCTGCCAAGGCAGGCTTCACACAGAAGGAGGGGAGGGG
>VYZS01043222.1:16932-37399 GCA_013400695.1 Neodrepanis coruscans | reverse complement strand
TTTAAATTTGGAAAACAGAGGTGGAGGGGTAGAAAGAAAAAAGGACATTTCATGCAATTTTCATGAGAAAAATGAAAAAAAGTCCAGAAAAGGGAGAGGATAATACACCAGTCTGAATAAGTAAAAGGGTTTTGTTTTGTTTTTTTTGAAAACAAATCAGTTCCATCATTTTGGAACACTATACAGGAAAGCTTACTGGGACAGAAATAGTGACATCTCCCATGTAGTTTCTACTTGTACAAATACTAGTGTTTCTGTAGGAACTTAATGATAAGAATTTAATGTGAAGAAATATATGAGAAAATTATGAGAGTACACCATGAAAAGAGGAAATAATAGACACTGTGTGAGGGTTTTTCTTATCTAAATATGTAACTACAGTTTATTATTCTGTAAATATTAAATGTTGAGGTGAAACTTGTATAGACGACTGAGTGCAACAATGGCCTAGATGTAAATGACCATGAATCTATTGTATTTAGGCAGTAAACTGCTAAATACCTGGGGTGAATGAAGGGAGGCAACTTCCTTAATCATTAAACTAGTCCCTTGAATATGGAGAGTAATCACATAACCTCTAATCCGGTTCATAAACACATCATGGTCCAAAATTAAAATCATTGTGGTTTTGTTCTGCTCTATTCCCATTAGGAAATATTTCACTGCTCTGATGGTTAGAAATCCTCTTGTAATTTCCAGCATAATTGTGGCTGGTATATACCTATTTGTTTTGTGTCAGGGCTGTCCTTCTATGTGAATAGCTTTCTTCCTCCCTGCTGCTTACACTCTGATACATTTATAGACAGCAATCACAGCACCTCTTAGTCTTTGTTCTGCTCTGTTAAACATGCAGTGCACTGTTGGTCTCCTTTAATAAAATAGGTGTTCTTTTCCTTCAGTTGTTTCTGTTCATTACCTACTCTTTAAACTAATCGATCTTAAACATGTTTGACCACAATGGGGTCTGTATGAGTCCCCCTGCACAAATGCTTAAACAGGGGCGGTTGATTATTTTTCTACTTATGGCAATACTGACCCTGACCGTGATAACACTGCTTTCAAGGACCCAGCGCTGACCAGCAGTCATCGTGGTTGCTGCAACTCTTTTGGCCATTGGAATGGGCTGCCCAGGGAGGTGGTGGAAGCCTTCCTGGAAGTGGTTAAAAAAAAGACTGGATGTGGCAGTTACATGGTTTAGTTGGTGAGATGGTGTTAGGTCATAGGTTGTACTTGATGATCTTGAAGGTCTTTTCCAACCTAGTTAATTCTGTGATTCATCTCCTCCACCTGAGGATCCCATGGGAGGAATCATTAGTAACTCCTGAAATATTTCATGATATAAGTTCAGCATCTAAGTAGCAGGCCAAGCCTGGTGCCCAGGTTCCTGTCTTAGGATCGGATGACTTGTTCCCTGGAGGTGCCCATTGTGTTGCTTACTGTGTTGGCTGAGGTATTAAACTTCCAGATATCTGTCAGTAAGGTGGCCATTTGAACTAGTATAAGATTTATACTGGTCATCAGTATCAAAGTCTTCTTCTGTGTGATCACTTTTCTCTGACAACCATTACCTCTGGACGATATTATCAGAAGATTCATTAACGTCTCCTAATTATTCCAGATGCTGAAGGTTCTGCATGGTCCTATATAATAAGATGTACAATTTCAACCCTAAGATAAAGCGTATGGAGTTGAGAAAAAGCTCCCAATGGTAAAAGAAGGCTGTTTTGATTTTTCAGACAGCACTGCAAAATAGACTTTACCAAAAAGAGCTATCTGTTTTTAGTTTTTATTTTGATGATGTGTCTGCTAGGGTTTTAGAAAGAAATTTCCAGAAAAATCTCATGTGTTCTACAGGTGAAAAGCCTTTTTGAGAACAAGAATTTAGAATTAATGCATCTTTCTGGGTTTTTTCCTTTTTTTTTTTTCTAAAAAAAGGATTTTTCTCAACCCAAATGGTTTACAGCAGAGGCCACAGAACTTGGCAAATAGATCTATACATATTTAATACAATTGTTTGAAATGTTTATGCCAGTTTTCTCTAAAGTAAATATTGTCTATTGATATTAGGATGCTCAAAATGTGTAATGTGAAGTAAGAGACAAGAACGAAAGCTTTCAAGCAGGCTGTAGGAGAAAAAAATTATTTAATTTCCCATTATTTTAATCTATTTTATTTATTACAAACAGTTAAAATGTTGTTGTGAAGTGAGAAGTCATTGCTAGCTATTACACATTACAGGGAATACAAACTAGATAGCAGAGGATGTTTCTGAGTTTTGTGTGACCACTTGTAGAACTGTGTGCTAAATGATTGTGTCTGTATTAGTACCTTGCTACAGTCCACTACATCTGCTGTCCAGGTGGTAATGATACTTCAATTAGACTTTTTATTTTATTTATTATAAGGAACATGAGAAAGTGCTTGAGAGCTCTTAAGAGCAGTCTCAGAAGTGGTTGCAAGTGCCATATTGAATGCTCACCTGCATAGTTCACACATACTTGTGTATTTAAGGAGTATGAGTGCTCAGAGGCCTGTGCGTACCACTTGTCTTACTGTGCCTGGTGGCACGTGAGGACTTGTGCCCCCATCATATCTCAGGCTCTACCTGCATGTTCTCTGTACAAACAGCAAATCTGATCTGAAAAAGGTTTGGTCCAGATGCTCTCCAGAAGTCCCTTACAGACTGAATTATATAATTGTATAAATCTAATTAGTGCTACATTTTTTTATCTTCCTCTGAAGCACCTTGATGTTGTTTACTAAGGCAGAATATTGGACTAAATAGGTTTGAAATATCATCTATCCTGGCAAGTCCTGTATTTCCATGTGCAAACAGGATTTATTAGAAACTCAATACATATCGAATGTAGGTCTTTGGGGATCTCTTATTTACTTTGGGCAGATAAATATTGAGTTGTCGTGAAAGGTATTTGACTCTATTTTGGAACATAAAGCAGAGGAGGTTAATAGAAAGAAGAGAAGAAATCAACATCAGGTGTAAATGGTAACACATATCACTGTATATCCCCTTCTGACTTTGCAAGTGCTGTGTTTTGCATAGTTATACAAAGCGAACTTCATAGTATCACAAGCCTCAAAGAAGTGAATAGGTGTTGGGAGGGTGCTTTTGTATTTGTGAGTTCCTTTCCTCTGCCAGTTATTTCAGTTATTTTTCTTTTCTTTTTGGAAAAAGTCTGCTATTTTGGCCTCCTTTTTTCTCCTCAGTTACAAAGGAAATGAAATGCTGACTGTTGCAACTTTTCATTACCAACATAAAATGTCATTGGGAAGCTGATGCACTCTTCAGGATTTTCCACAAACTACTCCAATATAAGGAGTAGGGAAGAACGGGACTGTAAGGGGTGTCAAGGACTGCAGTAGCCCATACCACAGCAGAGCCAGGGAAACAAAGATTTAATCCTGGTGCTGCAGTGTGTTGCAATTTTCATCACTGGAAACACATTAATGACATGTTCATTGGAACATCAGTGATTAAGTGTGTGAATGATTGGCTGAACCAGCATCTGTAAGATAGCTGTTTTCAAAATGAGATGACTTCTTCATGATTGTTTTTCTTAAAACTTAATCCATTACTTTTGGGACCTTTTTGAGGATAAAAAAAAAGGTTTAAATTTCACTCCCCCTCACATAAGTTTTAGTAAGTATTCTTGTGTCCTATGTGATATAAATATGTTTTTGAGAATGCCTATCACTGCTGGTAATATCAGAGAACTAGAACAGCCTCTCACAAACTTTTTCAATTAGTGATTCCATTTTATTTCGATATAATGCATGCTGCTATAAAGAGAAAATGGAGTTTTTTTGATACAGTGAGAAATGTTCTTTCTACAAGTCTGTAAAGCAGCTGAAATCCGTATAGGAAGAATTCCAACGCACAGTTTTCTTTCAGACCTTGAGATTTGCAAGCAATTTCGTACAACTGTTACCATCCCATGCAATAAGATTATTTAATTCAGAAACTAATGGTACTATTGCTGACAAGACAAATAATGCTCTTTATGAAACTGTACATATCAAGTGGCCTGTGGTCTTTGTTTTTTATCAAAACATTTTTTTTCTTTAAATGAACACTACTCATTTAAAAATGTTCACAGGGAGGAAATACTTGTTTTTACTGATTAAAATGTGTAGGCTGTCTTTTTTAGCCTTCCTGCCAGTGCCATTCTTTGTGCTTTCATCACAACACAAAGAAACACTGTTATTTACCCTGGGAAACAGGTGACTGAACTTATAAAAATCACTACAAGACAAGATGTATTGAGGCCTGGCATAGAATGACAAATTCTGGCGGGGTTTGCCAAGAAGAGACATATTGATTTTTAAATGATTAATAAGGAGAATATAATTGTATTTCATTAAGATGGATGGGATTTCATTTAGTCTGTCTTCTCCTTTTCCACTTCAGATGCGAAAGGAAATCAAGCCATCATCAATGGCACCTTGTGTTAGCCTGCCATGGAAACGAGGTCGTTGATGGAGTAAAAGAAGTTTCTGAGAGGCTAGCCTAGTCCTTAATGGAGTTACTTGTATAGATAATGTGGCAAAGATAACAGCACTCAGTTTGTCTCATTATTTTGAGTACAACCAAGACTAGGAAGATGTTGATAACATCTTTGTTATGGATTTTGATGCTTTTCAAGTTTCATATAATCTCCAATATATAGAGTTGGGCATGCAAATACACAAGACTTTGCATTTGTTCTTATAAGTCATTTGAAGTCATTCTATTGTCTAACCCTGAGAGGTAAATAGGCTGAAAAAAGGAGGAGATAAAAATCCTACAATCTGTATGTCTTCTAACAATTCTTATCAAGAAAATCAGTGTATTTTTAATCATAATTATGTGATTAATTTTCTGTGGATTAATACATATTTTGGGATTGTGGTTAAATCAAACCTCTACTTCCACTGCCACCTGAAACTAGGGGTTTGTGAAACAATAAACAATATCTTAACAAATAAATTATGAGGGACTTTCCTCTCTTGTTTTCCTGCAGGATGCTAACTCATATTACTTCTGAGTCACTCTTGCTTTTACATTTCCAGAAGTTTTTATTCTAGTTGTAGGGGTATATTCAACTGCTCACATAACAGTGACTAAACTGCCTCTGAGTGTGGCGTGTTAAATAAAGTGATTTTCACTGCAATGCCAGTTTCTGAGTTCCAGCCTATCAGTACTTCTTGTGTTGTCACTTACACTATTCCTGCAGTGGGGTAGTTTTCAGTCAGAACCTCCGGATAAAATATTGCAAAGGTTTTAGCAATGGGTGAACTTAAATGAGAGATATTGGGTATTAACTAATGAAAGGTTAAAGAATATAGCAGTTAAGGAATCCATAGAGAATGGAAAGAATGCTTAAAGATGATAATCACTTTCATACAGGGAATGAATGTTCTTACTAAGTTACAAATATATTAAAGTGCAACGTGAAATCTTCATATTATGCTGGATTCAGTTAAAGACATGAAAGACTTCACTCTACTTCTGTATTAGAGAAAGTTGAGTTTAAAGTTAGAGAAGTTAGAAAGTTAGAGAAAGCTGGTTTTTCAGTTCAATCCAAATGGGGATGGATGGAGATGGAGATGGAGATGGAGATGGAGATGAAGGGGTTTGGACATGGATGATTAATTAAAAACTGATAAAACAAAAAAACAGTCTTGGATTGAACAGATGGAGAACAGATTTTCAGGTATCATAGATGAGTTAGCTATATCACCTGAGAGCAACTACTCATGCATTCAGGCACTATAAATTGTAGTTTAAAACTACCGTTGAAACCATGCAGCATATTATCAAGCCCATTTTTCAGAGAAGAAAACTGAGACAATGAGGTGGTGTGGATTATTTTCTGAGGCAGGTTATGAAGGATTCATGAGTTTGTTCCTTGAGCTATACATTCATTTACTGTAAGACTTGGAACAAATCACTTAGGATTTATGCTAGAATGGAAATGTTGGTATCTAGTTACATGCTTCCTGTGAGAATTAAACAAAGTTTTCTGTAGAGTTTCCTGTAAGAGTCAGTTATTCCTACAATGTGGAGGCAAAAAAATATGCATATATACATAACTGCTAATAGAGTTTGAGGGAAACTTGTTTTGCATAGGCTAGGCCTCTTGCTTCCATGGAGGCTGATCTACGGCTGATCTATCTTTCTAGATCTATGTTGATAGCATTTTTGAAAGTAAGTGAGAAAACTGTATTAATGAAGATCTCAGCTTCTGCTGGGAAAGAGTCCATAGTGGTCTCATTCTCCCTGTTTAAATACTTACTCTCCCTGAAACCACAATTTCAAAGGTAGGCAAAGTTTCAAAGGTAGGCAAAGTTACCTTATCCCTCTGAGACTGTGGTTTTGTTCCTCCAGATTGCTTGGTGGAGGTGACAGCCCAGGCTCATATAACAGAAACTGTCTTTGATGATTGCAGTTGTAAAATGACTTCTATTGCATTTTGTAGGACAAAAAGTTTCAGCCTCACACGCCTGCACTGCTATGTTCATCTACTTGTGTTAAGTACCCAGCAGATGACTTTGCTGATACAGAATATGCTATGATTTTCTGATGGGGGTATTTGCTAACTGATGTTCTGCTGGATAAGAGGAAATATATAAATTTTTAAAGTTACTACAGAATATCCTAATTCACTAAGACATGACTTATCCCAACAAGTTTCTGATGAAACAACAGAAAAGGAACAAATCATGGCAACTAGAGATAGGAATGATAGTGTGCTTTTGATCCTGGAGTTTGACTGTAATGACTACAGCAGAAAGAAATTTTCTAACAAAGATGTCCTCCAAAAGGTAAATGTGGGTTAACAAAACCCAGAAATTTGGGTGTTTGTTTGCAAGTGTCTCATTTGAAGCAGAAATTCTACTAACGAAGAGACACATTCATTCTAAGATAATGCAAAAACTGTCTATTAAGTGCAGTCTAGGATGCAATGACATTTTTATCTGTTGACTGAATCAATCAGGAAAACTCCTGGAATCTGTGATTCCTGTCTTCCGGATAAGTGTCTATTATGATTCGGTGAAGATAATTTCTCACTTGTCTTTCATGAATTTTTGGTAGACTTGAAAAACTTGAAAGTTTCATTCAAAAAAAGAATGGAACAATTCTGAAGACTCCAAACCTTCAGTGGTATGGGAAAAACATGTAAAACCTGCTGAGGATATAATCTCTGGTTTCATTTAGGATGTTTCATGATGTTCAGCTTGTCATCTGTGGCTGTATTAATTCTTTTTCTGAGAAAGATCTGGTACTATTTTCCTGCCTTATCTCTATGGACCTTATTCATATAAAAATTGTTGACTGTATGCTGAATCCATGGAAGTCTTAAATTGTCCTGCTCAGCTCTGCACTGGTGCAGCCTCACCTTGAACATCATGTGCAGTTTTGATCACCACAATATAAGAAAGAGATTAAGCTATTAGAGAGTATTCAGAGAAGGGCAATGAAGATGATGAAGGGCCACGTGGTGCTGTGCCACCATTTTTGCTTGTGGTGGAGCCTCTCGCTAGGGGCAGTTCCCAGGTGCTGACCATCCAATCCGAGGAATGACTTGTTCTCAGAATGCGCCTGCGCGAGATTGGTCCCCTATAAAAGGGCGAGAGTGGCATCCATCTTCTCTTTTGGGACTGGCAGAGCTTGGGAGTACATCTCTGCTCCTCTCAGCGCTGAGTTTTGCAGCGGCGTTGGCGGATCGGCGACTCCAGCGACAGCAGCATGGGCTGAAGAACACATATTTCCATCAGCAGTGGTATTCCTTCCTGGGGAAAAGGAGGGTGGGTGGTCGCAGTCTTGTAATTGTCCCGGTGTCTTTTCAGGAGCCCCCGGCAAAGACCTAGCGCTACCCTAGTGTTTTCCTGTATCAGCCACTGGATCCGGAAGAGTATAATTTGTCTGTCTTTGCGCTTTATTGTCGGTTTTCTGTGTGTGTAAAATAAAGCTTGTTAATTGTGTTTTTTTTTGGTGTGTGTTGTTTCTATTGGATCTCTCTTGTCAGTACCACGCCTCCTAGTGGTAAAACCACGAAAAGCCTGGGGGAGAGGAGACTGAGTAAACTGCAGTTTACAACTTCCTTGTGAGGGGAAGCAGA
Organism: Neodrepanis coruscans; assembly: GCA_013400695.1. NCBI lineage: Eukaryota > Metazoa > Chordata > Aves > Passeriformes > Philepittidae > Neodrepanis > Neodrepanis coruscans. The sequence continues at coordinate 29,279 of VYZS01043222.1, read as the reverse complement.
GGGGCAGGCACTGATCTATTTTCTGGGGTGACCAGTGACAGGATATGAGAGAATGGCCTGAAGTTGTGTCAGGGGAGGTTTAGGTTGAATATTAGAATGAGGTCCTTCACCCAGAGGGTGTTTGGGCACTGGAACAGGTTCCCCAGGGAAGTGGTCACAGCACCAAGCCTTTGGTGTTCAAGAAGCCATTCGATGATACTCTCAGGCACATGGTGTGACTCTTGGAGAGGGTCCTATGCAGGACTAAGAGTTAGATTTGATGAATCTTGTGGGTCCCTTTCAACTCAGCATATTCTGTGATTTTTTTTTTATTTTGTTAAATCTTTTATTCTATCTTTTCTTTCTTTATTTCCTTATGAAGTCTATGAATATGTATTCTGGTCTTCTCTGGTTTGTTTTGAGATGCTTTGGCAGTGTCTGAGATGCCTTCTTCTGGGCTCTAACATCAAAACTGAAGGGATAAAGAAATTAGATATTTAACAAAGTCTTTATTTGTTCTGTAAAGTTAATTAGTCACTCTTGACCGTCAGATAAGATTAAAATTAAATATGGGTCAATTAACACTTGTTACTTTTGTTAGCTTCATTTCTGACTGGTCATGTTGAAATTATCACTGAAAGTCACAAGTTTATTTAAGTAGAAATTTAGATGCAGAATTAGCTTTCTCATTTTTACTAAAATCAGAAGGTTTTTTTCAGAGTTTAAATATGTTAATCCTCTTTTTTTTAATTCGGTTGGGTAACATGACTAAATAGAAGGCAGAAATTTAGGGAAGACTCGCACTTTTTTTATCTCATAGTATGTATTCATAGATTGTTTCCCAAGAATTTCATATCCTTAATGGTTAATAAACTTCCCTGAGGAAGCTTTATTGTTTGCACAAATCACATGCATTAGCACTTAGGACTGTACTGCAACATTTTTTGAGTTTTAGAACTAAATCTTTCACTTGGTCCTTAAGCCTGAATGAACCTTGTGCTGTACCTTAGCAAAAAAAAAAAATCATATCCTTGGCTTTTGCTTGTAACTAACAAGTAAGATCACTACCTTCTTTCTAGGTGACCACCAGATGCCTTATGTTTATCAGCTCATTCACTGTGCAGTGCCTTTATACCAAGCAAACTTCTCAGATCTGGAGTTTTCCTTCCTAAAATTTCTTCCAAGCTTAAAGTCAAGATGAGATCTCATTTCACTTTATTAGGAAAACATGGTGTGACATCTAACATTCTCCAGTTTGATTATCACTTTCTTTTTAACTTCAGAGCTTGTAGGATGTTGTCATTATTGCCCTGGTTATCATGGAGCCCCCTACTTAAAGCAGCACTCAACTTGTAAATGTAATTTAAAGACAAACAAACAGAACACAAACAAAACAAACCCACTGATTCCGGTTAGAAATTATTTTCAATGTTTATGTTACATTTTTGTTTGAATTTTGCTCTGGTTTACCCACCATTTTTTCCATTCCTCCCTTTTAGTCCATAATTTATTTTTATTGGTTACAGTAAGACTGCAGGCTTTTCTACAGCTGAGCACAGCTGCTAATGTTTTGCTATTGATTCCACATGTTAGCTCAAAAGTGTATAATAATCCGTTTTAATCGTTGCCTTTGGCTTTTCCTCTTCCCACTCTGAGAAGTGCCCTCTGCCTCTGGCCTGGCACAGCCATAACCAGAAACTGATCCTAATTACATCAAACCACTCTCTGCCAAAATGCCCAAATATCCGTAAAATGTTTGAGTAACAACTGTTGGGAGACATAACTCCATTCAGCTCCCTAAAAAATGCTTCAAATTATCAACTATAAATGTGCTGACAGAAAGAAATCTTGTGGGCACAGTAGTAGGCTAAGCTACCTCTGGCCCGAAAGGGAATACCCCAGCAGTACAAATGTATTGCTATTTGAGTCGTCCTCCCTGCCCCCTCTTCAAATCCCTGCAGCTCTGAGGAAGCTCCAAATTATAACAGGGCTCCTAAGGGAACGGCACATAATCAGCCCTGCTGAAAACATGTTGAATAGCGCTAAATAAATCCCAGGTCTAATTATATTACTGAAACTGCATGGGGACTGCATATCTGGAAGTCCCCCCAAAAATTCCTGTGATAGTTGCAGTGAAGCACAGTCAGCTGGTCTGGCATCCATGGTTGCTTAGCAGTCATCTCCAGGAAGGAGCTGTGAGAGTCCCCTCACAGTGCAGGAGTAGCCCATATTAAATCACTGCTTATTTAATCTGTCAGACTCCTCTCCTTCAGTCTAGGGGGCATCTGCTTGGGATCGTGTGAGAAACCAGAGCTGTGGCACTGGGAGGGAATGGCTCACCCACTGCTACTGTGGTGCAGAGCTCTTTGCTGCCCCAAACAAAGCCAATCCTCTCCTAAGGACATGGTATGCAGAAATGATAGAAGCAACTTGGGGTTTCATCTGCAAATAAAGAGGATGGTATTTTGTTCATGTAAACAAGGGTTTTGCCACTGGCTTCTGTGGGGCTGTGTTTCAATTGCAGTGTCTCACAACACCAGGAAGCACTGGGACAATTTACCTAAAATGCTCAGCACCCTGCCCTATCTTTTCGATAAAAAAAGGCTGTTTTTTTACCTCAGGGAATATGGTTCCTTATCCTGATTTGAGTGGCACCTTTCTGATAAGCCCTCGCAGCTACTGTCATAATTTTTAAGTGCAAACACATGCTACCTGAAACAGACCTCACTGTTGGGAGCTGACTCTGATTATTTGTCAGGTCTGAAAATAAAGACTAGGACCTTAAATTTTCTTATGCTTCTATGTTTTTCATCGATGATTCTGAAGAAAATTATCAATGTATCACCAAAACCCTTTTAAAAGTATTTGCATTACTCTCTATTTTTGTTATATTCTGCTTCTATTATTTGATTAGCTGGCTATCAGAAAAGATGACATGCTAATTACTTCTGTAATTACTATACTAGTATAGTGTTGATAGTCAATATTACTGTGGTCTGCAGTCAGATTTCTGTATTGTTACATATTATTATGCATCAGTGATTCTTGATGATATATGAAGTGAGTATTACTGGGTTTTCCAACTTCCTAAGGAGGCCTGGAAGCACCCTGAGAATGTGAGCGCTAATTATGCAGACCACAGAGAAATATTTTTCCTCTTTGCTGGAAAACAGTAGAAATAAGAAAATTTTGGATGGTCAATAATAGTTCTGTTTAGTGTTTAGAAAAGCTTGTAGAAAATATTTTGTATTGCTAAAAATTGTGAGAAAAGAGACATTTAAACTTCTCTGTTCTACGGCATACATATAGCTGTTCTTTGATAAAATGCTCCTTTAATGTTGTGCATAAGAAATCAGGTCTTTCCTTTGAAGTCAGGAGGGAAAAGTAAGGAATTAAGTTTCCTGTTTTCTGATTATCCCCAAATTTAGATAACTTATCTTAGAACTTTATTAAGAAGAGGATTTTATTTTCTCAGGTTTTCTTTCTCCGTACGCATGTTTTTTTTGTGGCTCATTGAATCTAAATATATTCCTGTTTCCTCTAATCTGTAATCCTACCCCTGGTATTAAGACTAATTTAATTTTTGTTTCAAAACATCAAACGTCAGCAAGACTACGTCAGCAAGATAAATTTCTGTGAAAAAATAACTCAGATGTCTTCCTTCTCCTGACACCACTTTGAGTGATGTTATACTGGTGTACTTTCGATAACAAAGAGAGAAATTCTGCTTGTCAAACTATGCTCACAATCACTCAAATACAGTCAATGCCATTTTTCACTAATTAATTCTGATTGCATGTTTCGTGGCATTAGTACAAACCATGGACATCACAGATCACCAAAAGCTGCTTGATGTGTATTCTGTGTTCTCAAAAAAAATTACATTGCACAAAAAAGCAATTTTTCTTTCACCTGCGAAGTGCTGGTATCATGTCATGTTCTTCTCCTTCCAGCAGTTTCCAGGCAACCAGCGGAAAAAACAAGCAGGACTTTTTGAGTCTCACCTCTCCCAAACTTCAGTCTAGTGATGCCTGGAACACTTTTGCCACCAATGTTTGCTGCCGTGCTGTTTGTAATGTCTGCCTGAATGACCAACAAAACTGCTGAGTTCTCAGAAATGAAATTTCCAATTGGAAATCTCTGAGGCCTTCACAAGTTCTCTTGTGGCTGTATTTACTGATGAAAGCTATGGTGATAAATGTGGTGCAGGTGCTCACTGAGACCCTCAAGAAGTTCGGAGTTGCTCTGTGATAGTCACTGCTCAAATACCCACTGAGAAGGAGAGAGACTCAGGTGAAACTAGATGGGCACTGTAGCATCCAAATCTTTCACAACACTGCTGACCAGGTATTGCAATGCTCTTAAACCTTTCAAAGAAGGGATGTGTAGTGTTTGGGGGCTGTAACTGCTTGTCTGTCTTTCCTTCTTCTTCCTGATGCCCTATGTTACAGCCAAAGAGAAGCAAAGGAAAACCACAGGACTGCATTTGCAGGTCATCTCCTCAGATACCCACATGGAAACACTGAAACTGCCTTCTCTATCTCAGTACAGCATGTGTTCTTTATCTCTCCAGGCTTCTACAGAACTGATGTGTTGGATATCAGATACCATTTCTCTCCTGGTATCTAAAAAGGATAAGGGTTTGCTGTCAAGGGTATGGAACCAGTTCTGCCCAAGGAACACTGAGGTATAGGCCAGGGCACTTCAGCCCATGATGGAGAGGGGAGAGATGAGGGTAAATATAGATTTACCTAACTTGTAGTATTAGATGAAACCTAATGTGGCTGTTTAAGGAAAAAAAAAAATTAAAAATTCGCGTTTCTTCACAACAGACACAGCAATGCACGGAAACTGCCTGGTGTAGGGAGCTGTAAATTCTAATGTTAGCATGGGTTCAAAAACCAGGTAGCTTCATAGATGAAAAGCGTGGTGGTTATGGCAAACACAAAAACCTGTTGAATTGCAGATTGGTAAAAGCTGTGAGAGCATTATGGGAAAGTACCTTTATATGCAGCTTTTTCTGTTACATGCTCCTATCAGCATCCACTTTTGGTCATTGTCAGATACGGGATGCTGGGCTAAAACAGACCTGTGGCCTGATACAGTCCAGCAGCTCTTAGACTCCTTTGTTACGCTGCTTTCATACAAATATGTCAAATCAAAGAAGGCCCACAGGATGTCTGTGGAGTTGCTTAAAGGAGAAAACAACAATGTTTTTTGCAAAACTGATCTGCTCGCCAGTATGGCTTGTGCCATAAACTAGTGTTGTGGGTTGAAAAACAAAGGTTCTGGGAGCTAGAATCGTTTTTTTTCCCTTCCCCAACCCCCCCCCCACCTTGTCTTTCCCCTCCGTCTTTAGGGACAGGGAAAGGGCTCTTTTTAGGGCTTTTTGGAGGTTTTTTGAAGGTTTTTGGGAGGCGGAGGGGGATCGGGGCTGTGTTAAACTGTTTTTCCTGTGTGTTTGAGGTGGGTTGCCATGGCAACGGCAGCGGGTATGGGCAGGAACAGGATTGTCCCAGCGCAGCCAGTCCCCTGTGGGGATGGGGCCAGTCCCTGGCACGGCTGCGTCCCCCGCCCCCACCCACAGTGCTGCAGGGATGCCTGCAGCTGGTGCAGATGTGGCCCCTCCCGGGCTGGCAGGGATGGACACCGCAGCCCCACGCCGCTTGCCTGTGGGCGCGGTGCCTCCCTCAGTCATTTTTGCAGGTGGGGCTCCATGGCCATGGGCCCTGGGGGCTGCTGATGCTGTTGGGTGCTGTTGGCCCCCGGCCTGGGCCTGGCTCGGCGCTCCACGCATGCACGGAGGGTCTCCCGTGCACATGGAATAGAGGGGGCTATTGATGGACCTCATGCAGCCGAGGAGCCACTGCAGTCAGCAGCCGGGTGGGCAAGGGTCGGGGCGGCCTGGTGGCAGTGCCGGGACCCCCTGGGATGCCGGGCGGGGCCACGGGGGACCTGCATCTCCCGGCCGGGGGTCGACCATGTGGTTTAGTCGCCATTTTAGCTCGTAGCGGAACCTCCTGCTAGGGGTGGTTCCTGGGCGCTGACCGTCCAATCCAAGGAACACTTCGCGCCTGGGGCTTGCCTGTGCCTGCATGAAGATTGGTCCCCTATAAAAGAGCGAGTGAGGCAGCCATCTTTCTCTTTTCGGATCTGGAGCTGCTAGGGAGAACATCTCTGCTCGTCTCAGTGCTGAGTTTTTTCAGCGGCGCGGGCAGATCGGTGACTCCAGCGACAGTGGCACGGGCTGAGGACACATCTTTCCACCAGTGGTGGTATTTCCTTATCTGGGAAGGGGAGGGTAGGGGAAGGGATCCTTTAATTTTTACGGTGTCTTTCAGGAGACTCTGGTAAAGACCCAGCGCTACCCTAATGCTTCCCCGCATCAGCCGATGGCCCCAGAAGAGCTTAATTTGTCTGTTTTTGTGTTTTATTGTCGGTTTTCTGTGTGTGTAAAATAGACCTTGTTATTTGGGTTTTTTTGGTGTGTGTTACTTCTATTGGATCTCTCTTGTCAGTACCATGCCTCCTAGTGGTAAAACCACGACAACTAGTCACTTTCCCAGGCTGACAACTTCTCGTTATTTCCAATGCTCTTACCACAGCCCAGGCTATCAGGAAGGGCCTCATGCTGCTATTCACTTTGTTAAACAGAAATTGGTTTTATATTTACTGGTGCATGAAGTGTACAGATGAAAAAATCACTCCTATAGGCTCATCAGGGTGAATAGGTCCTGTTGAAAACTAGCAAGGAAGGTTGATTAATATGCAGTTCCAAGTTATATTTCCCACAATTTCATTGATTATTTGGAAAGTAAAAGAAAACATGATTCCTTGTATCATACAAACTGAAATTATTGTGCGATCTTTCTTAAAAAAAAAAATAATTTGTCTGGAATCTGTCTGGGACTGTTTACTGTTTGAGGGGAAAGAGCTGCAAAAGCATCATGTCATCAGTTTAATGTTGTTTTCCAACTAATTCTCAAAATAAGCACGGAATTCGCAAGTAGAAGAGCTGTACTGCTTAGAGGCTTCTCAATGCTAAAAGGTTAGCCTGGGCAGTAGGAAAGGACCTGTGAACTATTTGTTTCTCTCGCTTTTGACCTTGACCTGTAACTATGAACAGGTGACCCTTACTGTGCTTATTGTAAAGGCAAGAAAATAGACATCTCTGTTCTGAGACTTTGATAGGAAATTGACATAAAGAAGTTTTTCAAAATTGAGGGACTGGGTGAGGAATAGACTGCAAGCATGTGGTGTGTTGTCTGATGTTTTGATGTTTGAAGATCATCCCTGTGATGGGTTAGACCTTATCAGCCCCTCTGTTCCCCTCTTCTGTACTTAGAGGAAAATTGACTGTCTAATCCTACATTATTTCCTCAGCTGCTTTGTAGATGACCTTGTTGAAGAGATGTGCTTTCTGCATTAAGGAGGCTTCTTTCTATCAGAAATCTTACAATAGGATGTAAATTGTCTAATTTACACAGAACAGAGAGCCACAATGTCATAATTTCCCAGTCATTAAGAAATGCAGTTATCATTCATTTGCTAGGCTTAATATGTTTTTTTCTTTTATTGCTATGAGTGCTTTCAAAAGAATTTATGCCTGGCTACAAAGGGAAAGTTCTGACCAAAATATGAATCTATAGCATGTCATCTAAAGGATGTGAAAAATTATATCCTATAAGGTCCAGTGCTTTGTATTGATCTTACAGAAGAGACAAATCTCATGGGTCAAAGTTGAAGTGATATGGACAAGCAAAATCAATAATAATTTTAAAAATAGGCATTTTTTTCCTTTTACTAATTCATAAAAAAAAGCACTGTAATACTCACACATTATTGACGTTTAACAGATTACTACTGTGGGTTTTTTTAATTATTATGTTTTGGAAAATATTTTATGCCAATATCCAGTTGGCAAAAATGTATTTTTGAAGCTGAAATCAAACACTCCTATCAAAATAAATCTCTCTTCTCTTGTGGCTAGTACAAGGTTTTTTGATACATTGAACACATAAAAATTATAGCTTTCCTTCTTTTACAATAGACAGAAATCCCTACGACAGGATAGAAGGACCTCTGACATCCTGTGATAAATCTTACTGGATGGTTTCTGACTTCAGCTGGTTCCTGTCTCCCTGTGCCTTTCCCCATGTCCTCTGAAGGAAACCCAGGAACTAACAAGTACCTTTGCTCTAGCTTACTCATTCTTGGTCTAGTATAATAGCTCAGTCCCATCTTCATCACCATGTTAAGTAATATTATCCAGACAAGCTAGGCAAATATAGTCTTTTTTGCTGGTATTCCTGGGACAGTAAGCACCAGTGGGGAAGGAGTCTGCCTATGCAGGTAGGCTTTAAGCAGTAACTTCCAGACCTTTTCTGAGATGATATCTATGAAAAATGATTTTTGATGCCACAGGCCTGCCTGTATTTTCTGGATTCTTGTGCTGACTCATATTTAGCGGGTCTTAGTCTTTTTACAAGTGGAAAGATCTAGATTTTTCTTTGTTTTATGCAAATAAAAGCAGATCCTCTGAATTGGAATTGTTTGAAAGCTTTCTGTCACTGAATAAAGGGTAGCAGATTTAGAGTAAAACTGATTGCTTTGGAAACCTTGCAGTCACTGGGGCCCTTGATCAGGTGTCTGGCCATGGGGTATGGAATAGGAGGCATACTGTCCTATCTGCCCTTGAACAGAGTCAAAATCTAGAAGAAATCTCCTTGGTTGAAAGTATTCCAGGGCTTCTCTGACTCCTGGAAGCTAGTTTGGATTTGATCTAACATTATTTCAGGTTTCAGCAGGAAAATTTCATGCAACTTTGCCTTGTTGCCCCTTCTTTGCCAGCAAATAGAAATTTAGTTGAGAGCAGCTTAGCTTTTTTCTTTTTCTCTTAGAAAAATCAAGTTGTTGTGTATTTCTACCATGTACAAATAAACCTCCTCTACAAATTAAACAGGTTTCTCAGTAGTGATTTCCATGACACCCACTCATCACTGTCCACCTTCTTGAATACCTATGTGCTGTCATGATCACAGTAGTGTCTTCATTGATGACTAAAATGGAGGTTGTCATTCTACAACATATGTCAGAAATAAGTTTCTGTTGGCAGCCACCCTGAAGACAGATTATTCACTTCAAAAAATGAAATAAAATTATAAATCTGATTTGAATTATTTTCTTAAAGAGCCTAGGAAAATATTTCTTATCCATGTTCCTCCTTTCAGTAAATACTCCCAGCATTTTCCTTTTTCCTGTGTCGTGTAGTGGCCTCTTGCTCAAAGAAAATGAAAATAAACATGAACTACACCAAGATGATTTTTTCATTGGCAAAATTTCGGCTTGATACTAAATATTTTTATTATTTATAGTTTTTATTATCTAAAGTTTTAAGCATAAACTAGTGTGGGAAATGTCCCCCATAAGGATTTTTTTTTGTCTTCTACTAAGAGCTTACAAAGATACGAACAGGATGAGTTGTACCTTTGTATAGGATAACTTGCCAACCATAAATCATGTGCGTGGAGGCTTGGAACAGTTTAGGAGAATCCCCCACACCTAATTATAGTCTTTAATATTTCACAGCATTTATCAACCATTAAACAAACAATTGCTTAATTTCAAATCTCTTCTAATTGGACATTAGTCATATACTCTCCCTTGGCCTCTATTTGCTATGTTAAAAATCACAACCCTAAAAGTGCTTATTTGAAAGATTCCATGATTAAGCAGCCACTTACTATCTATGGAATATCAAAATTCTTTCCCAGAGACAGTAGATATGCCTTTAGGTAAAGGATTACACCAATGTAGCCAGTGACAGAATCCAGATAAAAGTATATAGAATAGTAGAACTGGAAAAGACTTTTAAGATCAAGTCCAACTGTTAACCCAGCCCTGTCAAGTCCACCACTAAACTGTGTCCCTGAGTGTCATATCTACCTAATTTTTTAACATTTCTGGGGATAGTAATTACACCCCTTCACTGGGCAGCCTGTTCCAATACCTGGCAACTCTTCCAGTGAAGAAAATTTTCCTCATATACAATCTAAATTCCCTCGATTCAACTTGAGGCCATTTTGTCTTGTTCTCTCACTTGTTACTTGGGAGAAGAGACAGACCCCCACCTGGCTACGACATCCTTTCAGGTAGTTGTAGAGAGTGATAAGGTCCACCCTCAGCCTCCTTTTCTCCAGGCTAAACAACCCCAGCTCCTCAGTTGCTTCTCATCAGGCTTGTGCTTCAGACCCTTCACCAGCTCTGTTGCCCTTCTCTGGACTTGCTCCAGCACCTCAATGTCCTTCTTGCAGTGAGGAGCCAAGAGCTGAGCACAGGACTCAAGGTGTGGTACCAGTGCTGAGTACAGATGGATGATCATTGCCCTGGTCCTGCTGGCCACACTGTTTTTGATAAAAGCCAAGATGCCATTGGCCTTCTTGGCCACTTGGGTAAACTGATGGCTAATGTTCAGCCAGTTATTGACCAACACTCCTCGCTCCTTTTCTACTCGGAAATTTTCTATACACTATTCCCCAAGCCTGTAGCATTTAAAAACTGAAGTGTGAAGTGGATGGAAAGAGTACAACAGAGCATATTGAAGCGAAGAAAGAAAAACAATAGGTACAAATTTCCACCAGTTTCCTCAGGCATCCATAGCAGCTGCTTAATGATACATGTATCATTATATCTTGGAGTAGTTGGAGGGCAGAAGCAGACTTGATTACACTACAGACAATTGTTTCACAATAATTCTGGACCATTTTTCATTAGCTGTCTACCCTCACAGCAAAACAAGGGATAATTTTTTTCTTAGAAAATCTTATACCTCTAGAAGGTTGTCCAACAGTTAAAGATTTTTAATAATTCATCATGCGAAACATCCTGAGCTAAATACTAAATTTCCCAGCAATAACAACAAAAGATGAATGAAAGGAGCTGAGGTTAACTTGCTCTGATAGAAACAAAAGGGTAACTAAAAAGAATGATTGTATCAGTTTTCAATGATTTATCAGTACATTTTTATTACACTCTCCACTTTGACATGTTTTGTCTCTCAGTCTCTTGAGCCAAATCAGTTCATTCCAAGGAAGCTGATTAAGTAACTGATTAAAATGAAGCAGCAGATTTGTCTGCCTATAATCATTTACCATCACACAAGAAATAGGTGGCAGCCCTTACTAGTGAGGGCAGCTGCTGACATTACTTTTCAAGAAAGGTAAGGACTTTTGGTTTTGATCACTTGTCCTAGCTCATCAGATCACAAGTGATATAACTGTAGTGATGTGAGCAACAGCTTTTATGGACATTCCTTTGTTTTCTTTCTTCTGAACCACCTTTAAAAAAGAGGTGTCTTATTCATAGTAACATTTAAATGTGAGATTCTGACTTTTTTTAGATGGACTTAATGTACTCAGCTACAAGCAAAGAGCAATTTGTAGGAAAAGAAGCCTTGGTACATCTTTCAGATCTGCTTCCCAAGACATGCATTGTGATTGCTTCATCCTGGCTTTCCAGCATGGGTAAAGGAGGTGACAGTGGTAGTCTGTATAATTTAACATTTGTTCCTAAAACTTGTTTTGGGTGCCAGAGGATGCAGCTAGATACCTAGTATTTACCAAAGCATATTAGAGAAGTTAAATGAATGGAACTGAGATTGAGAGATTTAAATCAACATCCACGCCTTTCAACATACAACGAGGGCTCTATCTGCTTGCCCGTCATGGTGTGTGCTAAATCACAACAGGCTATTCCTGCAAGATTTTTTGAATATGGCTGTGATTAGTTAATACACTTAGCTGTCTGCCTTTCAAAAATGCCTACACTTGGGAAGTCAAAACAAGAGGCCACTCCTGTTCAGGATCTCAGTGTGGGACATCCTTGTAGGCAATGATGTGTCCCAGGAGCTCTCTTTCCAAGATCTGGTCTTGCGAGCAGAACAATACGAAGCAGCTGTTGCAAATGGCAGAATGATAAATTCTGATTCTTTGTCTGTGTCGTGGGGCTAAAAAATGAAAGTAAAAACGATCAAGCCATGATACGGCAACTTCGCCTTGCGCTGGCGGCCCCGGCGACTGCTTTCCGCTCCGGGGCCGCCCGGCCCCATGCCTGCATGGTTTTTTCAGTTGCCCTTCTTCCACCTCCGGCAGCGTGGACAGCGGGCGCTGCTGCTGGGAGGTGCGGCTCCAGTCCGATGCAGAGTCTCGGCGCTGTGCGGCCCCGGCTTTGCCGGGCAGCGCGGCGCGGGCTTACCAGTGCGGGCGGTGCTCGTGCCGTCCAGAATCGCTGCGAGAGGCATGATCCTGGTCCCGGGCTGGGGTCGGCCATGGCCCCGCTCCGAGCCGAGGTGGGGCCGGAGCGCAAAGCGG